>CAUZXS010003481.1:0-72500 GCA_963585895.1 Sepioteuthis lessoniana
CTTTCTCTCTCTCTCTCTCTCTGTCTTTCTCTGAACTTGTTACCTCAGTATGAACAATGTAGTATACCAGTGTAAATCTCTAACCTTGTCATCTCCAATAACTTCTCTCTCTTTCTCTCTCTCTCCCTCTCTTTCTCTGAACTTGTTACCTCAGTATGACCAATGTAGTATACCTTTGTAAATGTCTAACCTTGTCATCTCCAATAATTTCTCTCTTTCTCTCTCTCTCTCTCTTCCTCTCAGTTTGTCACCTCAGTATGACCAATAGAGTATACCAGTGTAAATGTCTAACCTCGTCATATCCAATAACTTCTCTCACTTTCCTTCTCTCTATTTCTCTCAGCTTGTCACCTCAGTATGACCAATGTAGTATACCAGTGTAAATGTCTATTAGGAGAATACCTGTATAATAAAATAAGTACCTATATTGGTTTTACTAATACAACTCTGTTGAGATGTTTAACATTTCCCTTTTTCGACACTAGTTCCGTCTGTCAACACTTTAAAGCACATTCGTTTCTCACCATTAAATGTAGAACAATTCAAACTGAAAACATCTCCATCTTACTCAAAGAAAAAAAAAACCCGAATTCTTAAAGATTAACAACCTTTCCTTAAACAAAATCAACTTTGAATATAGCAAGCACTTTCTAAAATACCTATAACACATTTCTTGCTAATTCTTCTCACCCAGGTCATCAAACCTTCAGTAATGATTCCTATCTCCCGTAAATTCCCCTCCCACTTGTTCTTACTTTTATGTAGATATATATGAATCGTCATAGTGTTTATCATTTGATTATTAAGTCCCCCGAAGATGGCTACAGTTGGCGGGGGCGAAAATACTTGGGAAGCATAAGGCTTAATTCCTTCCATCACAAAGTCAAACGACTCATTCAAACACTGAACGGATCCTATTTAATAACACACACACACACACACACGCATATATATATAGTAATTTACAAAGCTCTTTGCTTCGATGTGGCACAAGGCCGAATGAATGCGCCCAATGAGACTCGAACTCACCCGTGTAGGTTTGCTAGTCTAGCTTGCTGACCGTTACACCACCAGAGGTGCCCACACACACACATATATATATATAGAGAGAGAGAGAGAGAGAGAGAGATTAAGCAGTTACCGTATATATATATATATATATATATATATATATATATATATATACGGTAACTGCTTAATCTCTTGCAGATCACTGCCGTCATTCATAATCTCATACACCCACTATCAGCACCTCTTACCTCATGTCCCCTCAATAGACTTGTCAGTTCAGCTTCAGATCTACAAAGTCTAAAGCAAATGTGAAACAGGAAGGACGCATTTCCGACTAGATTGATTGGATCAGCTTGTGAAATCTGAAGCATGTGTATTACTGTATGTCTGGTGACCAGAAATTGACTTACAAATTTTATTTTGCATTGTGTAAGTCACATTACCTGTTCGCGAAGAGAAACATTTGTGCACGATGTTTATGTATCCTGCGCCTGTAAGGAGTTTTGATATTCCTCTTGATGTTTAAAAATGCATCTGAAAGGGATCAAGTATTTTCAAATACTCAAGAAGCAATGTCCATGTTTCAGATTAGTAGAAAAGAACACTGTTGTACTCCCTACATAATGGACTCGCCCTCCTCTATAAATACAAGTCAACGAGAGCGTCAGACGGATTTTTACTAATCACTAATTGTTTTACAAATTGTTTGTTGTTTGTTTCCTGGCCTCTGAAGCACTTTTGATTCTGAAATGACTGCAGGGAAATAAAAAAGAACAATAACATGAAAGGGTGCAAAAATTGCAGTTTCCTAGGAGGCTGGAAGTAAAATCGGCAAATACCTAAAAAAAGGGGGGGGCTTTCTGACGCCAAAAAGAAACTCGAGAACTCAGAAGCTTTTATCACCTCGACTTGGACGGATACATCTTTTTCTCTCGGCTGCGAGCAGGGAGCGCACGCGCCTGTTAAGTCTGGAACTTAGCAGCGCCTTGTGTCTCTCTTACCAGTAGCAAACTCTCATGAGTCCATGATGACCTTCAAACATCTTGTCTGGGTTGAGCGTGACTATTTCTACTGGTTATGGGAAGCATTCCATACCACAAAATAGTCATAAACCCCCGAAATAAAATTTGAGTCTGAAGATATCCTTGTCTTTTTCCAACGGCCCTTACTTCCCTTGCAGCTTCGGCGAACAAATAATAAGATAACAAATTAATGAAATAAGCAGAAAATGGAATTAGAAACAAACCTCAGAATCACCCAACAATACCAACAATTCATCGCAACCACGAAAAACTCCTTTCATGTGCTCCATATGATTGTAGGACAGATGTTCCAAAGCAATCGATTCAACAAGATTAGTTGGGACAATCATATAGGTGCTTGGTCGAGACGTGACGGGCCGATTGATCGGATGGGGCCTTTCCGACTGCCTTGTTTGCTCAATAAGAGCCAAATTGGAGTGTTGCGAGTCACGTGACCAATTCGGTTGCCGGGTCACAGAGTGCTTAGCCACCAGGATATCGGCTTTAAGGAGTCGCTACTCACTGCTAACAAGTGGCTTCGCTGGGTTGTTACCCCTTTGGTGAGGTGCAGTCGGCTGTCAGCATTATTCTACTGTTCCAGCTGATATATATATATATATATATATATATATATATATATTATCTATAAGTATATAGATCAATTATTGTAAATCCTAGTTCAAAGAGAGTGAGAGGGAGAATTAGTAAGGAGAGTGGTGGGGAGTTATATAACATCAAGAGAAAAAAAAAACATAAAATTTATAACAAAGAAATTTAAAAAAAGAAAAAATGAGTAAAAATCACTAAAATGTATATACTTTCTTTATTTTTTATTTATAATTTCCTTCCCCGCCTTTAGCCTACATTTTATCATTTGCCTTATCTTACAT
This sequence comes from Sepioteuthis lessoniana, assembly GCA_963585895.1. Lineage (NCBI taxonomy): Eukaryota > Metazoa > Mollusca > Cephalopoda > Myopsida > Loliginidae > Sepioteuthis > Sepioteuthis lessoniana. The sequence continues at coordinate 2,924 of CAUZXS010003481.1, forward strand.
GTACACACGTCACCAAACAAAACAAAAAACCCCACCTGCCGAAAAAAACAACCCAGAAACAAAGAACACACTCTCTCTCTCTCTCTCTCTTTCTCTTTCTCTCTCAAACACACATACACACACACACAATATACGGAATCAAATATCCCGTAAAAAAGAAGCAACAAATAGAGCCCACAATTTTATTTAATCATCTTATTTTCACGATAATCGTAATCGGACGCCCACCACTGATCGAGTACAACAGAAAACAACGGCGACGAACGAGTTCTGTTGTAAAGTCTTTTTTGTTTTGAGGTTTTTTTTATTTAAAAAACAACAACACATGAATGAATGAAGAGGTGGGCATTCTCACAATTCATACCATCAATTCTCCAACTGCTTCCAGTAATTATTATTATTCAGATAAAACTGTTTATATCTTTTATTTTGTTTGTCGATGACTTAACAAAGAGAGAGAAAGAGAGAGAGAGAGAGAGAGAGAGAGAGAGAGAGAGAGAGAGAGAGAGAGAGAAAAGAAAGGAAGTGATTACCTTTTTTTTATTTATTCATTTGTTCGTTGGAAAGGTGGAAAAAAAGCAATTACTGATCAAGGTCTATGGACCTCCGGCCTGTTGACAACTACTACATTAAAACCATAACAACAGACTTAACACGCTTGCTGAGATCGTGTCAGGGACTCACTAAGGCAACTGGGACCCGGAAAAAAGATCTCTTTAAATTTTTTTATTTACCGCCGAGGCTACACTAATGTACACTTAGTAAAAACACGTTTAAAAAAAAAAGATAAGAAAAGAAAAAAAGAAGCCCTAAACATAATTTGGATTTATTTACTGTTTTTATCTATATATCTTTTGCATAAGTTAAAAGGAATCGTACCAATTTTATTTTTCTCGGAAATATTGGACAAAGAAAAAAAAAAAATTGAAGGAAAAGAAAATACGATAAAGGTAAGGTATTAAACATATATTTATTTGTTTAATCATTCAAATCGGAATATAAATTTACTTTTTTAATCCTTCAAAATTAAAAAAAAAAATTCTCTGTAATTTAAAAGATATTTACAGATGAGTTAAAAATTATATCTATCTATCTATTTATCTATCTATATACTTAGGAGGCGGATATTTTTCTATTCTTCCTGTCACTTCTTTTATTTTTTTAAATTATATATATATATATATATATATATATATATATATATATATATATATATAAGTGTGTGTGTGTGTCAATGTGTATATTCATACATACATACACGCGCACACACACATACCGTTAAACTCACACACACACACATACCGTTAAACTCACACACACACACACACATATATATATATATATACATATATATATATATATATATATATATATATATATATAGCGCTATACCTACGTCTTTGGAGGCCTGTTATCTTAAACTATTATGCAAATGTTTCCACTTTTAATAACCTTATTACAATTTAGACTATTATGTTGTCTTGAATTATACAATCTCATCGATATTATTTGCTAAACGCCCTTTTTCATGTACAGGAGTAAAATAACTTGATTTTTTTCAATATCATATCAACCTTCCTGGATTATGTAATGTCAAAACAATCCTTGTATAACAGCAGCTGCGATACTATTTAACCTATAGCGGCAGGGATAAGGGGATTACATCCTTTCCCAAGGATATTAGACCCAAAGTTAAGTCAAATAACGCGACTGGAGTTCGAATTAGCTTGCTATGATGTCGTAGTCCAGCACTTTAACAAGTACGCCACGGGGACTCCCCATCTATAACTTCTGGGGATCCTCTGGGATTAAAAGGCACTGAAACACTAAGTATAATTGCCTTCGCTTCACTAGTTTCATAGTAGATCCGCCCCTGTATATACACGACAACCGGTGAAGCCATTCATGGGTTTTTGTCGTGATGTGAAGTGAGTTGTTACGTTTGTGTCATTTTACGTAACAAAATTTTTCCTGGATTCTGTATGAATCCAGGAAAAATACGATTAAACACTTGTTGAATTTCGAAATCGTGACCATCCTATCTGATACTTTTATTCCTGTATCATGAAAATATGTAACTATATACAAGATAGCACGAAATTAGATAAATAAAAAAAGACTATTCTTAACACACTAACAGATTTTGTTAAAAAATATTTAAATAGAAAAAAAAGACAGCATAAAAATTGTAAATTTGTAAAAATAAATTATTCGAAAATACTGATAAAAATGAGTTTTGGTTTTGTTTCTTTCCTTAATGGCATATCAACCTTCCTGGGTAATTTAATACTAAAGCCATTAAAATGGAAGAACAGTAAAGTACTATTTTACCAATAGCTTAAAGGCTCATATTTTCCCGGGGTAACTAGTCCGAGAATAAACGTATTAACGTGATTGGAGTTTGAACTCGTTTTTAACGATATCACTGTCCAGCATATTAGAAAAAAAAGAAAAAAAATTCTTCTATTAACAGTAAAATTAATAGTGAATGATAATTGCCGTGGATAGGAGGTTAATATAAGGAAACTACGTCCGGCAAATTCATGGTCGGTAAATTCATGTTAAATTTATCGTCAGTGATTTATTTTTGGCTAAATTCAGAATTTAATTTAATCATTGCTTTTTAGAATTTAATAAAAAGAGGTTTGTGTTAGGGTTAAAGAAACCTTATATGATAAGAGCAATTAATCTGATATAATGAATTTACCTGCGATAAATTTACCATGCGATGAATTTACCGAGTATAAATTTTTTTCACACAATGAATTTAACGACGATAAATTTATCTAGAATCTTATGAACGTTCGGGTGTATGTGACGACTCAAAAGACCCCCAAAACTTCCTCTCCTGTCGAAAGATGATTTCAAGTCTATTCTTATTTTATTCTATCAATTATAAGGCTTCTCTAATACTTACATAGGCGAGGGCCTACCTGAGTAGAGCTTTATAAGTTGATCTCCTGGTTCCAGGGGACCTCTCCTCCAGGGCTGAGTTTATCACTTGGCGCCGTAGACGCCCCAAAATGATAAATGCCGAGAGGATCATACATTTTTTTTATGTGACGGCCACGCATGAATTCCACGATTCCATAAAATGACTCTACATCAAATCTGACCTGATAAGTAGCCGGTTTTGGTTTGGTTTGGCTTGGTTTGATTTTATGGCACGTCAACCATTGTAGGTTATTAATGCCAAATTCATTTTTATACATATACATATTTACCAACCCCTCCGCTCGGGCAGGATATGACACAAGGTCAATTTTTAAGCGGAGTTTAACAGGTTTGAATTCAGAGTTTTCCTTCTCCTAGACTAGTTGCCTCACCAAGGCTGAAGAACCTAGTTTGCCCTACTATTTACCCATAGCTGGAGGGAGAATAATTGGATTCATACATTTCCCAAGGGTATTAGTGCTATGTGAAATGCAATCAGTCTCGTCCAGGATTTGAACTCATGTCACCGTGTCCATTTCCTAGGACGATAACCATTACACCAAGGGCACCTCCACTATTTTTTATACATATAAACAGTTTTATTTCAACCAATTCAGTTTAGCACAAGTACACAGTTTCAATGTCAAAAAGTACACGGTTTAGTTCTATTTGAACCATAGATAGGACCCTATCTGGTGCTACCACTCCAGGCCAAAGAGCGATGGCAATGAAGGGGTCATCCGAATTCCCCAAAGTTCCAGCATTACTGGCAACTCACCATCAGGTTGTTTAGTGTCATAACAGGACACTCATTGTGAGGGCGGGCGTCTTACCCCTCTGCATAGAAGCAGTTGGTATATTTTACAGCCCCTGCCAACTGGGCAAATAAGAAGTCGGATAAATATCAGACTACTATGACAACTTATATAAAACGTTTCGTTAAGATATCCCCGACTGATTTCAGGTCGAGTATGACTTTTAACTCGCTTAACTAAACTCTCATTCAAGCGGGTTTTTATTCGACAACTGAAATTGTAAATTTTTATCAACATTTCGTACAAATTTTTATCAACATTTCGTACAAATTTTTATCAACATTTCGTACAAATTTTTATCAACATTTCGCGCAAATTTATATCAACATTTCGTACAAATTTTTATCAACATTTCGTACAAATTTTCATCAACATTTCGCACAAATTTTTATCAACATTTCGCACAAATTTTTATCAACATTTCGCACAAATCTTTATCAACATTTCGTACAAATTTTCATCAACATTTCGCACAAATTTTTATCAACATTTCGTACAAATTTTTATCAACATTTCGTACAAATTTTTATCAACATTTCGTACAAATTTTTATCAACATTTCGCACAAATTTTTATCAACATTTCGTACAAATTTTTATCAACATTTCGTACAAATTTTTATCAACATTTCGCACAAATTTATATCAACATTTCGTACAAATTTTTATCAACATTTCGTACAAATTTTCATCAAAATTTCGCACAAATTTTTATCAACATTTCGCACAAATTTTTATCAACATTTCGCACAAATCTTTATCAACATTTCGTACAAATTTTCATCAACATTTCGCACAAATTTTTATCAACATTTCGTACAAATTTTTATCAACATTTCGTACAAATTTTTATCAACATTTCGTACAAATTTTTATCAACATTTCGCACAAATTTTTATCAACATTTCGTACAAATTTTTATCAACATTTCGTACAAATTTTTATCAACATTTCGCACAAATTTATATCAACATTTCGTACAAATTTTTATCAACATTTCGTACAAATTTTCATCAAAATTTCGCACAAATTTTTATCAACATTTCGCACAAATTTTTATCAACATTTCGCACAAATCTTTATCAACATTTCGTACAAATTTTTATCAACATTTCGCACAAATTTTTATCAACATTTCGTACAAATTTTTATCAACATTTCGCACAAATTTTTATCAACATTTCGTACAAATTTTTATCAACATTTCGCACAAATTTTTATCAACATTTCGTACAAATTTTTATCAACATTTCGTACAAATTTTTATCAACATTTCGTACAAATATTTATCAACATTTCGTACAAATTTTTATCAACATTTCGCACAAATTTTTATCAACATTTCGTACAAATTTTCATCAACATTTCGTACAAATTTTTATCAACATTTCGTACAAATTTTGATCAACATTGCGCAGAAATTTTTATCAACATTTCGTACAAATTTTCATCAACATTTCGCACAAATTTTTATCAACATTTCGTACAAATTTTTAATATTACTTCTGTAACAGTGGCTCATGATAATATTCATGCTTCTATTGAGGAAGAAGTGGAAGATTCATATTAATCATCCTCTAAGTTAGATACATTTTAAGTGTATTACTCAAATAAAAATCTCGCTATGATGTGCAGTTTTTACTCTGATACAGCTATACACGCACACACTCGCATACACATACACACGCGCCCTCATACACACGAGGGGTAGCTGAAATGGTCATAAGCTGAACAAGATACTCCCATAGAATGAGACCAAATGAGATTTATTTTTCAACACAGTTCACCTTTAGGTCCACACAAATTGGTGTTGTAGTGATTGGATACCACTGGTAAAAAAATCATCAAAATCAGAAATAAAATTATTTTAGGAACTTTTCTGCCGGTGAGCTTTTTAATCCACTCACTCGTGAATATATATATATATATATATATAGTCGAGATTAGGTACCCTGATGAGCCGTTTAGGCGAAACAGTAGTAGGTTAGTTTCTGACTCACGAAATAATTTTTGTAACTATTTTGCTCTACCTAGTATTGAGCACTTTTTGTACTTTTAACTTAGCAGTATTTTACGGTGTTTTTTTTCTTTTGACAACCGATTGCGTATCTCTTGTTTTTTTTTCAATTGGTGTGACAAGGTTGGTCGTTTCTTTTTTTTCCGCCGATAATTTATTTTCTTTTTTTCCCGGACAGTGATTCGTGATATATTTTTATCTTCGAATTCTGGCGTTTTTTTTCTTTTTGTCTTTCACTGTAAGTGCTTTTAGTCAGTAAGTTAGTGTATATATATATGTATATGTATATATATATTAGAATTTTGCATTTGGAATCAATTCCTGACGCTTAAGGCCCTCCAAAAGAATAGCGTTGACGAAGATGAGCAATTTTGATCCTGACTCACTTCCTTCTTTCGGTTCACCATTAACTCACCAAGTGATAACCATAGACCTCTACAATATATGTATCCGAAGAACATTAAGCATCTTAAATAAACGATATATCAAGAAATAGTATTAAAAAGAAAGAATGCACAAACGTGTCCCTGCGGCTAAAAATATAAACATATTGTTCCATGGACGTACAGTATATAGAAGAGGTTCAAAATAGAATGGTTCAAAAATGATATGAGTAGGTAAAAGATGTTGCGAATTTACGAACCTAATTCCACATAAAAAAAGACATACCTTTTTAGGGCCAGGTATTCATCTTGATATATTCCAAGCAGGATATTTTTATTCAATCAACAAGGCAAAAATATGAGGACGACCCTTTTAAAACTTGCACGGTGTTCTTTTTATTTATTGGGAGAGTAAGGGCTAACTAGGGACACATCACCTGACCCTTATTAAAATGTGGAATAACTCTGACCCGACAATTCTATTATCAGTGATAATTTCAAGAAAAGATAAACGTCTCTTATATCTAAAGACCTGAGGCGAAGAGAGATTGAAAATGGATCTTGGAACTGTAATGTAATATCTTACGGACTTCTATCGGACGTGAAAATTACTTTAGGGAGATATCTATTTATTGTATCTTTGCATATATATTTATTGTATACACACACACACACACACACACACACATATATATATACACACACACAAAAATATATATACAAATATATTTCAAACACACACATACACACACACACACACACACACACATATATATATATATATATATATATATATATATATATATATATATATACACAAATATATATATATAAACACTAGCTATTCCGGATCACCTCAGGTGATCTTTAGCCGGTGGCAAAAGCTGCTCGGTAGCGCCAGGAGTGGCAGTACCGCCTTGAGCTACCGAAACTGTGTTATCACCCTGGATGGCGGCTGATGAGGCTAGGGTATCGCACGTGCTTCCACACGTTGTATGATGAAAAAAAAAAAAAAATATATATATATATATATATATATATATATATATACACAAATATATATATATAAACACTAGCTATTCCGGATCACCTCAGGTGGGTGGTATTGAGCGATTTGTCTGATCCCAGAGGCCCTGCAAATCTGACCTGATAAGAAGTCGGTTTTGGTTTGGTTTGGTTTTATGGCACATCAACCATTGTAGGTTATTAATATCCAAATCCATTTTTATACTTATAAACAGTTCTATTTCAAACAATTCAGTTTAGTATAAGTACACTGGGCTGAGTTGATAGTTTGGCGTCTGTGGCGTCCCAATATGGGAAATGCCAAATGGACTGAACATTTGAATAGCCACGCATGAGTCTTTATTCGTGCGTGGCTTCCAACTAATACAACCATGTGTCACATATTGACTCAGTGGAAGGTCAGTTAAACACCCACACAAATATATATATATATGCTTAGCTTTTTCTCTATACTCTGTCAGCGTCCATGTGGTGCATCCATATAGGGAAAAGCTAGACGGAAATTGCACAAGAATTCTACGAGCAATATTGAAGAAATCCTGGTAGCAACATCACACAAAACACCAGCTGTACTGCCACCTACCTCTCATTTCTAAAACCATCCAAATAAGGCAGACAGTACTTGCGGGAGAAGTAAGGACGAACTCATAAGCAACATTCTCCTGTGGATCCCTTCACACAGACGTGCAAGTGTTTGACGACGAACCAGAACTTATCAACAACGGCTCTGTACGGACACAGGATGTAGTCTTGAAGACCTCCCGGAAGCGATGGAAGATAGAGATGAATGGAGAGAGAGAGAGAGAGGTAAGGAAATCTGTGCTAGTGGCACGACATGATAAAGATGATTATATATATATATATATATACTTTAGTCGGCTGGTCGCATAAGCGAGAAACTCACAGGTACCAAATGCCGTTGACTCTGTGTCTATGGTATTCTAATTTAGATATATATGCTCCATCACCGATATCGAGTACTTTTTGGTTTGGTTCGGTTGGGTTTGTTTAATGGTTTTGTAACCATTGTAGGTTATTTAATGCCAAATTCTCTTTATATATATTATGATTTGTAAATTCATAATTTGTAGATAAAATTTTTTATGAGCCAGAGCTCATTTGTTTACATACTTATAATTTGTATGTCAATAGTTTTTTTAGGTAATCTTATTTTTAAATAAGTCAAAGCTAATTTGTTTGCGCACAGGTATTACTACCGTTTTTACTGAATTAAATGGTTCTAAATATTCTGACATGAATAGTTCTGTTTAGTATTAATCATTTGTTTGAAATCACTTAAATGGTTTCAAATATTGGTTGGTTTCTTTGTTTAATGGCATATCAACTCTTTTTAGCTTATTTAATGCCAAAGCTATTCTCCTAGAAGAACAGTAGTGGTACTATTTAACCCATAGCTGGGAGGATAAGGGGGTTCATACCTTTCCCAAGGGTATTTGCCCGAAAGTGAATGTAATAGCGCGACTGGAGTACGAACTCGCGTACTACGATTCCGCAGTCCATTGCTTTAACCATTACACCACGAGGACACCCCCGTTTCAAATATTGCTAACATAAATGGTTTCAAGCTTTGCTATGTAACACAAACAATTCAATTCAGGCATACAGTTTAAAAAGTTTCAAGTATTGCTAATCGACCCGAATAATTCTATTGAACATTACTCATTCATTAGCGCACAGTTGAATTGTTTCAAGTATTGCAACGTGTCACTAACAATTCAATTAAACACCAGTCATTTGTTTACACACAGTTAAATGATTAAACAGTTCTATTTCTAATAATTCCATTTAACGTTAGTCATTTGTTTACACATAGTTTGAATGTCAAACAGTTCTATTTGGCCCATATTTGGACGCTATCAGGGGCTAACATTTCGAGTCAGAGTTGACTTGGGAGAATTAGTAATGAAAAGGTATTCCACATTCCTCAGAGCTCCAGGCCTGGAGTCTCACCATCAGATAGTTTAATGTTATATCAAGGACACTTGTTGCGGTGGGAGGAAGTCTTACCCCTCTGAATAGATGCAGTATTCTACAGCTTCAACCGACTGGGCTCTCTGTACTCTTTATTTGTAGATATAGCAAACTACAATATATATATATATATATATATATATATATATATATATATATATATATATATATATATCGCAGAGATTAATAGCAATGAAAGAGTACTCTACTATCCCCGGTTTATGACTAGAGCCTCTCCACCAGATGCAGTTTAGTACCCAGAACACTCCTACATGGAAAGAGTCTTACCCCTCGGCAGGGATTACAGTCTGTGTATTCTAATCTCCGTCGACAAGGCCAGCTGAATTTCTAAGTCTTAGTAATATTTTCAGCATATTTATTCATACATTATGAAAATATGCAAACACACACACAACGCTGGTTATATTTAAATGATATTTTTCGTTGTTAGAATATTTATGTAAGAAAAATTAGCCATGAAAAACAGTTTAAATGTGTATTTATTTATAATTTCGTCATAATAAATAGGAGAATCATTCAATTCATTAGTGGAAATTTATTGACTGCCGAGGGACCTATTATATATACGCGTGTTCTTCAATAAACAAGGTGATTTTTTTTAACTGAGAAGAGACCGATATATATATATATATATATATATATATATATATATATATACAAGAGTTATTCAATAAATAAAGTCTTATTTTTTCGACTGAGGAGGTATCTTATATACGAGGGTCATTCAATATATAAGGGGAGTTTTGTTAACCGAGGTTGGACCTATTATATATCCAAGGGTCATTCAATACATAAGGGGAGTTTTGTTAACCGAGGTTGGACCTATTATATATGCAAGGGTCATTCAATATATAAGAGGACTTTTTTTAATAGCAAAATTATTTTTTTTCCTTAGATCTAAACTCCGCATTGTTTGGAACTGGTTTATATTGAAAATTATTTTAATCTTGCAAAAATATTTAGTTACAGGGTATTCAAAATGGCGGTAAATCAAACAGTTCTCCAGGCTTGAACAGAGGTCAGTCATCAAATTTCTAGTGGCTGAGAAGAGTAAACCATCTGAGATTTATGAATGAATGTGTGATGTGTATGTAGATGCATCTTTTTGTCATAAAAATGTTTACAAATGGGTTAAACATAGGTTTACCACTCTGAACCAGAGCCGAAAAGATAGTCCATGGAAACACGTGGAAACATACTGACTCTTCGATAAAGGAAAAGTTCTAGATGCAGCGATAAGTAAAAAATCTCATGCTTTGGAAACATGAAAGGATCTATCACTTATGATTTCCTTAAAAAAAGCTGCTACTATAAACAGTGAGTCCTTTTACCAACTACTTTTAGCAAAATTCATCATATTTATTAAATGAGCTCCTTATTTAAAAGACCAATACCGAGATATGAAAAAATTAAAATTATTGAAGGTAAAAAATTAAACTGTCCTAAATGAATTTAAAAATCGTATTGTAAAAAATAAACGAAAATATAAAGACATAATTTTCGAATCTAATCACTAAAAATTTCGTGTACTGTGAATTCCTTTCTTTTGTTATTACTTAGAATATTTGGAATAATCACCTGATCTTTATTGTTTTACTCACAACGTTTCGGCCGATATGTCCCTTGGCCTTCTTCAGGTGTTTCATGTCGATCTCGGAAGCCCGCACAGAACCACGAACTGAACCCTTTATTTTTATCCACGTGGGGTAGATTGTTAACATTTCTCTTAACCATGACCCGGTAGAAGTGTTAAGTTATAGTAAGTATTCCTTGTTATTCTTACCTGTCGTGGGGATTGAACCTCCAGATGACTTCACTCATACCTTTCCTAAAGTACTTCACACCCTCCAGGTCCTTAGAATAAGGGCTAGAACATCCCTTTTTGAAAAGGGAGGTCTTACTCCTCTACGGAGGATATAGTCAGTGTTTTCTCAGCTTAGCGAAAAGTGCTTTTGTTAATGTAAGTATTTTTGAATAAAATGTCTGACAGAATGGATGAAAATAAGACGTAAAAAACAATTTAGTTTAAGATCAGGGTCTTCGTTGCGTTGTGGTTAACGTACATGAGTTCGAACTCAAGTCGCGCTATACGTTCACTCAGGATATGGTATTAAATCATATCTGATGTTGAAGCCCTTATTCTGAGGACCTGGGGGGTTTTCATTGCCATTACCCCCAGGTTCACTCTGACTCGAAGTAAAAGTAGTACCTGTTGAAGTCCCATCTATGAGTCAAATAGATCATTTTAAAAATTATTCGTATTCGATATAGTAGGGTTAAAGTTATAAAAAAAAAAAAAAAGAAACTTCCTAAGAAACAGCTATACAAAAAATGTAAATATCTAATATCAACAATTAATGCATAATCATATGGTTTCAAGTAATTAATCTAATAATAAAAATTTATTTGCACAGTTATATATTTTCAAGCATTCCTACCCAGTACTAAATGTTTTTCAAACAGATCTATTCTACCCATAGATGGAACCCAAACAGGTACTCCAGATCAAAGTGGACCTGGGAGTAATGGCAATGAATGGGTATTCCATACTTCCCAGAGCTTCAGGACTGGAGCCTCACCATCAGATGTAGTTTAGTGTCAAGCCCAAGACTCTCAATAGACTATGACACACTAAACAAAACTTAGTAAATTCTATGTCACTGGTTCGTACTAGGTCATCGATGTTAAGCAATGATGAGTCTGTTCAGTATTTAAATGGGTGACCACCTAATAAATGCAATCCGAGACCTGTGTCACCAATTCTCGCTGGGTCATCGAAGTTAAGCAATTATGAGCCTGTTCAGTACTTAGCATTTTGAAACAGCAGCACTGTAAATAAACTATGTACTAAACTAAGGAAAGCTTAGTAAATAACAATGCGAGACAATAACAAATATTGGAAATCTGGCAATTTCCAAATTGACAATAGTGTGGGGTCTGTATTCGCGCTCACCAAGAATGATCCAATTTCTTAGGAGAGTTAATATCACGAATATCAAATGTTATTTATAAAGTAATTTCTCTTATTTATTTACATATTTGATAAATTCAGCAAATATGAAGGGAATTGACATCGGATTGACCTATCGCTGATGGCAGCTTTTTAGCGAGTAAATTTAAACGCCGATGTAAGAAAAAAGATAATTCTTGGTGAAGGTCAGGATATATTTATAAACACGTCATATAATATTACTAATAATCGTGAATATTGAACTTCAATTGATATCTCACCCAGTCGGTGTGGCTTAAAATACGCTGACTGTATCCCCTGCAGAGGAGCAAGACCACCCAAAAAGGAATATCCTGATATGACGCAAAATTCCATCTGATGTTGAGGCTAGAATTCTGGAAATCTAGGGAGTGTGGAGTACTCTTTCATTGCCATTACCCCCAGATTCACTGTGACTTGGGGTGATCTCATCTATGAGTCAAATAGATCGGTTTAAAAATTTGTATTTGATAGGAATGTTTGTAAAAAAGAGAAAAAGAAACTCTTACAAAAAACAAGACAAAAGATATAGATATGAATGTGCAATAAACAAAATTCTCTTACCTCTAGGCATAAAATAACCCTAGACGGGTTAACATGCCGTTGAAGTCAATCATTCAATCAATCGATCATAAACTGAAATCGTTATATTTGAACATTGTGAAGACACCCACATCAGAATGCGCTTGGGTGTACGAGACATATTTAGAAAGCATTTACCAAGACAAAAAATGAATAATGAATAAATTTTCCTTTCAAGTTGCATACATCGCATTCAACATACTCATTCCGGGGAGTTAGGCACCTCTGGTGGTGTAATGGTTAGCAAGCTTGACTAGAAAACCTACACTAGTGAGTTCGAGTTTCATTGGGTGCCCCTTTCATATGGCTTTGTGCGACATCTAAGCAAAAAGCTTAGTAAATTATTACTTATTCCGGGGAGTTTTTTTCCATTGATTGAAAAATACCTATGAAATTCTTTCCCTGTTTATATATATATATATATTTAATTCATGGAATTTAGACCTCGACCCCTGGGTTTCATGGAGTTTTTTGCAAAACAACAATTATCAGGCAGTTAAGAAAATGAAATGAATCTCCATATATTGCACTTAGTTCGACACAAACGCACAAAGTTATTTAGTAACAACCAACACTGTTATATATATATATATATATATATATATATATATATATATATATATACCAACCCCTCCGTACGAGCGGGATGCGAGACAAAGTCGATTTTTAAAGGCGGGTTTAACAGGTTTGAATTCAGAGTTTTCCTTCTTCTAGACCGGTTGCCATACCAAGGTTAAAGAGCCCATTCTGCCTTATTATTTACCAATACCTGGAGGGAGAATAGTTGGATACGTAACTTTATCAAGGCATTAGTACAATGTGAAATGCAAACAACCTCGTTTAGAATTTGAACTCGATTCGCCGTGTCCATTTTTTAAGTATAGAGACTGCTACACTTTCACAATACAGTGTTTCACTAAAAAAATTGTTTGAAAAGTATCAACACCGCTAAAAAATATCGAGAATTGGCACTGATTCGTCTTGATGTCTAGACGTCTATATATTATCCCTTTATGATATGGCCTCAGTTCCAATACTGCCAATAAGATTTCGTATTTAAAAAAAGGCAAAATATGTAAGGTGTACTTAAACTGTGTACACGAAACGTATGCCCAAGTAATTGAAAGGGCAACGAAGATAAGTCCTTTTAATATTCAATTATTCAACACGTGATTAAGCCACGTTTTAAAAGATATTTAGCCATAGGTGTTATTGTTGTTGTTAGCGAGGATAGGTTGTAACGTATGTGTTTACGTTGTGTTGTTTCCTCGCTTAGTGTTGTTAGTCCCCTCGCTAGGTCTTTAGGGGTAAATAAAGGTAGAATGATGAAGTAAGATTCCGATAGTCGAAATGTGTTTTTAAGAATGGTTTTTATTTGCAGCATGGAAAATGTAGTTTGTGTTTGTGCTGCAAGACTCGTGGAAAGGTTGTGAGTATTGAGACGAAATTGAGTTATGAGAAGTTGAGAAGGTTGAGATGACAGCGCGTGTCGTCGGACGTGCGAGGGATTGTGTTCGTTGTAGTTTAATGAAAGCCATGTTGCGGTTGGAGTAAATGAACTTTGGATGTCACCGTGAGTTTCGTGTGTCTGGTATTTTTTGGGAGGAGAGTATGCGTTGTCTCCATTAAAGTGCCCCAGTGGTGAATTGATAGCTAGGTGTCGAGAGCGGAATAAAAGCATCGCGTGGACATAGCCAATTTTGGGGGTGACATAAAGTTGTGCCTGTGCGAGGCATGTTGAATGCATCTAATTTATATTCAACTGGGATTCCTTGCGAGGAATCCATAAATTAGATAGGTTTCCTCATGTGTCCATGCTGTTATTGTTATTCCAGAGCCGCAGTGAGACGTCTGCACTGGGCGGCGTTGTCCAGCTAAAGAGACTGGGTTTGGCAGCTTATCCAAGTTTTTGCTGCCCGGAAAAAAGAGGTCTGGGCTGAATAGGATAGGTCATCCTGATTGGGTGAAATAAAGTGTCGAATTAAATTGTGCGCCAAACCAAAATACGAAATTTCCCTTCCACTACAGATACTTATTAAACTTAGCTTGCTCAGTTTTGAATTGCAAATCTAAGCAACAACGATAGAAAGACTGTGTTGTGTCATTTTTGTTCATGCAGAAGGCTTTCCGTTCTTGAAAATCAGTATTCGGAATGTTGACTTTTACTTTGGATCGAAACACAAACATTTAAATTAGCAAGAAGTTTGTCAAACTATTCGTTCGTTCTGGCTTATTTCAACTCATTTTAGACTATCACTCAACATAAAGAAAGAACACACACACACACACACACGCACACACACACACACACACACACACATATATATATATATATATATATATATATATATTTATATATAGTAAATAAACTGAGTTTTATAGTAAAAAAAGTGATAATTTTTATGTAAAAAATAGGCTCAAGAAGCTGTAATTTTCATATTTTTGCATTTATTAACCAAGGGCCCTTACGAGCTGGTTTTAAAATTTCCTTGAGGATTCTAGACAACAATATTTGACTTGCAGTGAAAACTTTTAAAAAAAATTTAAGTAATTTAAAAGTTGATTTAAAAAATAATTTAAGAAATAATTAAAAATAACTTAGGAAATCTTTTCTCTCCTAGTTTGTATAAAATAAATTTTTCAACCAACCAAAATAATAGATGAACCATTAACTTTTTTTAATCTAATTTCGAACCTACCCCAAACTTATAAGGGGGGTGTCCTCGTGGTGTAATGGTTAAAGCGATGGACTGCGGAATCGTAGTACGCGAGTTCGTACTCCAGTCGTGCTATTACGTTCACTTTCGGGCAAATACCCTTGGGAAAGGTATGAACCCCCTTATCTTCCCAGCTATGGGTTAAATAGTACCACTACTGTTCTTCTAGGAGAACTGCTTTGGCATTAAATAACCTAAAAAGAGTTGATATGCCATTAAACAAAGAAAGCAAATCAAACCAAACTTATAAGTGAAGACCGAAAATCTTACATCCTTTTCCTTTAAGAATGCATTCAGTTTCAAAATCGCTTAATTATCTTAAAATAAACGAATATGTAATTGTTACATATATATTCGAACTGCCATTACAATCTCTTCGCTTTTTGTTTTAAAGACTTTAAATGTAGCAATACTTTACCTTTTTTTAGATATCCTACTTACTAGGAATAGTGACAAATTAGAATTCAAAGTTTACCGTAAACCCACCTATAAAAATGACCACATGAATTTTTATTCACATCACAACACCAATAATGACCGAGGAATTATTATAGGTTTTTACCTTAGGGCTCTTCGTTTAGGCTCCCCCGAAATATCTAGATGAAGAATTTAATTATATAGAAAATTCTTTTTTAAACCTTCTTTACCCTAAACCTTTTATAAATTTTGCTAAGTGTAAAGCCCTGAAAATTTTTAATTGAAATCGATCTCAAACTGCCATCAGCACATTTTCTAATAAAATCAAACTTCCACACAAACACATTATTTCACCAAACAATTCTTTCACTAATTTTATAGAAAATAATTTAGATAAACTTTTTTTCAAATCTTTGATCTTATCTTCTAAAACTATTCGTGACTTACTTAATTCAAGTCCTCGTCACGATATCAGATCTGACGCCGGCGTTTATTGTATTCCGTGCAAAGACTGTAAATTGAAATATATAGGCGAAACGACGAGAAATCTTCATAAACGTATATATGAATATAAAAGAGATATTAGATTAGGCAATCATAATAATGTACTTTTCCTACATATGTCTAAAACTGACCATATATATATATATATATATATATAATGAATACGTATTAGTTTATATGTATATTTAATTTATTAGATATATACAAAACTAAAATATATTTATTTATCATTAAATAATAGCTCTATCACAGATATTGAGCATTCTCCCAATTATACTGCATTTTGTCTGCTAACAAACCCACCAAGTGAGATAGTAGCAATCATGAAATGTTATAATAATGATAATAATAATAACATATATATATATATATATATATATATATATATATATATCCACCTCCACTTCGCATGATGCGATTCAAGGTCAATTTTTAAGTGGAGTTTAACTGGTTCGAATTCAGAATTTTCTTTCTCCTAGATCGGTTTACATACCAAAATTAAATACCCCAGTCTGCCCTACTATTTACTCAAAGCTGGAGGGAGATTAAATGGATTTATACCTTTCCCAAGAGTATGTGTAAGGCAAATAACTTCAACCAAGATTTGAACTGGATTCACCGCGTCCTTTTCCTACGACGGTAATCATTACACAATGAGCATATATATATATATGTGTGTGTGTGTGTGTGTGTGTATACATATACTTTCTTCGCTTAATGGTATGAAAAGTCAATGTTTAAAGTTTCATGTTACCGATCTTCAGGCATGTATGGATATTAGGTTACCTGAGGATCGGCAATATGAAACTCAGAATTGTGACTTTATATATTGATTTTATATGGATTTTATTCGACTTTATGGTTGAAATGTTGAAATACTGCTCAACATTTTGTGCATAAAGCACTGTATTTTACTGATTAAGAAAACATTTATCGGTAATATATATATATATATATATATATATATATATATATAATTTGAACTCCTGTCACGCCTTGCTTTGTCGGCTGGAGCAGTAGAATACGTCGACTGCAGGAGTAAAAACCCCGCCAACGAGTGTCCTGTATATGACACTAAACAATTTGATGGTGAGCTTCAAGAGATGCTGGGGCTTTGGAGAATGCAGACCACCCCTTTATTGCCATTGCTCCCAGGTCCACTCTGGCCCGGAGTGGTAGCACCTGACAGGGCCCTCTCAATGGGTTAAATAGAACTAAACTGCATACTTATGCAAAACCGAATTGCTTGAATTAGAACTGTTTGACAAAACAATAGCATGAAATAGAAATATTTTTGACAATTAAACTGTCTACTTAAATTTAAACTGTGTACTTATGCTATACTGAATTGCTTGAAATGGAACTATTTTTGACATTGAAACTGTATTTACGCTAAACTGAATTGTTTAATATTGATCTGTTTTGACATTTAACTGTGTGTAAACAAAATCTATACTTACACTAAACTGAATTGGCTGAATTAGAACTGTTTGAATAAACTGAATAGCTTGAAATAGAACTGTTTTTCACGATTAAACTGTGTACTCATGCTAAACTGAATTGTTTGAAATAGAACTGATTATTTGTCTAAAATGGATTTAAATAGAACTAAATTGTGTATTTACGCTGAACTGATTTGTTTGAATTAGAACTGTTTGACTAAACTGAATAGCTTGAAATAGAAATATTTTTGACAATTAAACTGTGTATTTATGCTCAACAGAACTGCTTGAAATAGAACTGTTTTTACATCGAAACTTCATACTTAAGCTGAACTGAATAGTTTGAAATAGAACTGTTTGACTAAATTGAATAGCTTGAAATTGTAATGTATTTTGACAATTAAACTTTGTACTCATATTAAATTGAATTGTTTGAAATAGAACTGAATATTTGCATAAGAATAGATTTGGTGTTAAATAACCTACAACGGTTGATATGCCATAAAATCCAACCAACCAACCAACTAACCAGTCGTGCCATATTTTTCACTTTCAGACTAACACCCTTGGGAAGCGTATGAGTTTCCACAATCTCCACCCCCGTTATTGGTTGAATAGTACCACTACTGTCCTTCTACAAGGATGAATTTGGTATTATATAACACAAGATAGAGGTTATATAATACCAATAAACTAAGAAACCAAAGAAACTATATATATATATATTTCTTGATATGTAGGAATATATATATATATATATATATATATATATATATATATATATATATATATATATATATATATATATGAATTGAGGTCTCGGTAGCCAATGAACGATGTATGTAAACAATTGTAATTGTGATTCATAACCTTTTAAAATTTACTTCGCAGTTAATCGCTCCTCGTGGCAGAGTGGTTAGAAGCTTTGGCTTGGCGTTTGAGTCAACCGGGTTTCGATCCCAGCTACGGAAAGCTACTGTCTAACTACACTGATGAGTTCTGATAGAACGAAAAGGATCTGTCTGTAGATGACTATAGAGATGTATATATATATATATATATACATCTGTGTGTTGGTGTATATGTATATATAATTTCTTAATGTTGAGGGATAACCTAAAATGAGTTGAAATAAGCAAGATACTTGGTTGTTTTGGTTTGGTTTTAAGGCATATCAACCATTGCAGGTTATTTAATGCCAAATCCCCTTTATACATATATATCAAATATATAGGATTTGGTTTGGTGGATTTTTATGGCATATTGTAGATTATTTTGTGCCAAATCCGGTTTATTCATATTTATTATATATATATGATTTGGAAATATAAGTCAACAAAATTAAATAGTTCGAAGTAGTGCTATATATCATTAACAATTCAATCAGACATCAGTCAATTGTTTACACACAGTTAAATGATCAAACAGTTCTATTTCAAACAATTAGATTTAGAATAAATCATTTACACTCAGTTTAAATGACAAACAGTTCTATTTAACACATAGATAGGACCCTATCAGGTGCTACTACTTCGAGTCAGAGTGGACCTGGGAGCGATGACAATGAAGGGATACCTTGCATTCCCCAACGCTCTAGGGCTGGAGCCCCACTATTAGATTGTTTAATTTCATATCCAAGACACTCGTTGGGGTGAGTCTTACCACTCTACAAAGATGCAGTCGGTGTATTCTATAGCCACAGCCGACTGGGCTAACAAGAATTTTGTTAAATTATTCTACTAATTTACATGATCGAGTTTCGATCCCAATCTGATTACTGATTTTCAAGGCTGGTACGAAATTAACGCAACATCGTCTTTCTATCGCGATTGTTTACATTTTCGACCTAATACAGGTTTTGCTAAGTTTACTTCTTATTTTGAAAACGCGTGGCTCTTACACGTGATGGATCATTGAAAATGTAAAGGGGTTATCTTGATTGTACTTTCATCAAGTAGGTCATATTTTAGTCACATCGACGTCAAGATCACTATCTATCATTCATTAATAAATTCTGATTTTAACTTACAATCAACCACATTACTACTACGTATTGAAAGCACCACATAAATTCTGAAATCTCTCTCTCTCTCTCTCCCTCTCTCTCTCTCTCTTCCTCTCCCCTGTCTCTGTCTCTGTCTCTCTCTCCCTCTCTCTCTAGCAACCTGGTAGTGTTGAATATGTGTACAAGCACAGATTGGCGGCGGCAGAGGGGGGAATTATTTTCATTTGATGTCTTTACGTTTATTTACGAAAGCATTTTAAAAACTGTACAGAAGCATGTATTTACCTCGCCCCTTTGCCACAAGCAGGGTGTGACACAAGGTCTATTTTTAAGCGCAGTACAGCTGGTTTAAATTAAGAATTTTTCTTCTCCAGACTGGTTGCCTAACAAAGGTGAAATAACCCAGTCTAGCTTTCAACGATTTTCCAACACCAAGTTCTTTTTAATATTGATCACGTGTTTACACACTGTGAAATGGTTTCAAGTATTGCTTATATTGATAATTCTAAATGATTTCAAGTATTCCTATCTAATACTAATAATTTTA
The DNA here is from genome assembly GCA_963585895.1 of Sepioteuthis lessoniana. Lineage (NCBI taxonomy): Eukaryota > Metazoa > Mollusca > Cephalopoda > Myopsida > Loliginidae > Sepioteuthis > Sepioteuthis lessoniana. The sequence continues at coordinate 23,314 of CAUZXS010003481.1, forward strand.
TTTGATATCAATCATTTGTTTGCACACAATTAAATGACTTCGGGTTCGGTTTGTGGATTTAATGGTGTATCAACTCTTGATGATTATTTAATGCCAGTCCTGTTTATATATATATATATATATATATATATATATATATATATATATATATATATATCTTTAAGAAAAAACAAAACCAGTCATGTTAGGATTATAAATTTATTTCCATCCTGTTATGGGTTTTTTATATAAATCAAAAACACGCACAAAAAAAAATTAATAGGACTTCTTCAGATCTTAGGGATAAAATAATTCAGAATAGACACATTTTTTGGTGTTTTTGATTCATATCAAAAACCCATAACAGGATGGAAATAAATTTATAATCCTAATGTGACCGTTTTTTTTTTTTTCTTAAAGAAATTATTGCTCTGTAATGTAAGTTACATTGAGCTCTTTACCAGGAAAATTTAAATGTTCATTGTTGAATTTTTTTTGTCCTGATGGAATTACTCCCAACTCCGGTTTAACTGGACCGAATTATACTTATATATATATATATATATATATATATATATATATATATATATATATATATATATATATATATATTAGTTTGTTGGTAACTTTTTTAAACAAGTCAGAGCTGATTTGTTCGCACACAGTCTAATGGTTTCAAGTATTCCTATCTAACACTAATAATTCTATTTAATATCATCATTTGATTGCACTCGGTTAAACGTTTTCATGAATTTCTATATAACATCAATAATTCTGTTCATCATGTATTCCTATTTAATTTAATATTAACCCTTTGTTTCCACACAAACAATAATATTATTTATTCCTATCCAATACAAACAATTTGCACATGGCTAATAATAATAATAATAATAATAATAATAATAATTACTAATGCACCTAGCTAATAATAATAATTAATAATAATAATCCAGAGAAAATGATTGAACAGTTCTATTTGACCCATAGATGGTACTCTAACAGGTACTACCACTCCAAGTCAGAGTAGACCTGAGAGTAATGGTAATGATGGTGACACTTATTGTTTACCCATAGCTGGGATAGGTTATAGAAGAATTATAATCGACAAGTTCGCTGAATCATTCATGGTAACACAAGAGTGAATTATGTAAATGGCTGCATTCCTCAAAGCAGGATCGGCGTTCGGCTTGAAAGCGTATTCATATGATGCTTGAGTAACCTGTCACAACGTCACGAACGAGACAGGAATTTTCAAAACGACTGAATTAATTACAATAGAAATAGTTCATAAATCTAATTTACTGAAGATTAAAATAATAAGAAAGGTACCTTTATTTTTTTTGCAATTTTGCAAACGATCTGATGTTGACTCTGCAAATATTTGCTTTGGCTTGTAACAGTCGGAAGAAAGGGACACGGCGATCTGCATTAATGCCCTGAACGAAGCTGTTTGCATTTTGTGAAAGGTATGAATTCAACTATTCCTCCTCTATCTATGGGTAAATAGTAGGACACTTGGCTCTTTAAACTTGGTATGGTAGCCAGACTAGGAGAAGGAAAGCTCTGAATAAAAAAAACTGTTAAACTCCACTTAAAAATTAACTTGTGTTGCATCTTGCTCGTGCTAAGAGGTTAGTATATATATATATGTACACCTTAAAAGCCGTCCTAAAGAATTTCGTCCTGTTGGTGGGGCTTTGAATACACCGTGTATTCTCTGCAGAAGGGTACTTCTCCATCCCGAAAAAGAAACGGTGGTCCTGGGTATGACACTAAAATACATCTTATGTTAAGACTCCAGCTCTAAAGTTCTGGAGAGAACCCTTTCATGGCCATTACTCCCAGGTTCACTCTGACCCGGAGTAGTAGTGTCTGTTAGAGTTCTATCTATGGGTTAAATAGATCTGTTTACAAATTATTCGCATTTGATATGAATACTTGACGCCATATAACTGTGAGTCATTTGTATTAAGAATAATTACTTGAAGTTGTAATTATTTACTTAGGAATATTATTAGTTTCTTGAAATCATTCAACTGTACGTAAACAAATAAGTATTATCAAACAGAAATACCTAATTGAAACAGTATAATTATAAGGATTAGATCGGAATACTTGAAACCATACACATGTGTGTAAATTATTTAAATTAGTTAGGAATACTTGGTATTATATAACTCTGTGCCCCCCCCCCAAAAAAAAACAACTGATGAAACAACTATACAAAAATGTTGATATAAAATGTTCAAGGAACGCGATTTCCTAACTTCTAGGTATAAACTAACCCAAATTAGGTTGACATGCCATTAAAATCAATCAATCCTAAAAAAAAAAAAAAAAAATTAAAGAAAAAGCAATAACGAAAAAATTTAATAGAATTTTGAAATTTCAACTGATTACGCGACCTAGGCCCGATAATTAAATCAAGTTATTTTATTGCCAGAAATAGTTCTTTAAAGAGCTGGTTATAACGTTAGTAATTTAGTTCTGATAAAACCTTTTTAAAAGAACTGCTGTGATTGGTTGGTACCTGCGTCGGATACTGGCTGGCGTTAGGACATCTGCCACTGGGTCGGCCGGGAGCTATGCGTGATCGACTGCTGCTGATAAGGCGTTGGTCGATGACCAGAGTGATATGTATATCTTCCGCCTCACGGTTGACGCGCAGCCGAAGAGTGGTCAGCAACTGTTGAGTTTAAATAGAATGGGAGAGCAGCGTATCGGATGGCCTACCACATGTGTGGGTGTCGAAAATTCTGTATTGTCAAAAACAGGTAGTCCCTCTTTTAAATATGAGTAGTAATGAAATATCTCATTATACTGACAAGAGGACTATTTGTCGCTGCCTCCCACCAGACAGGACTTGACACAAGGTCAAAAGCCCGAAGGCCGATTAAAGTGGGGATAAGGGGGAGGGAAGGTCGGGAACGAGTCGAGACTCGAACCCTGCTGGTCTGTGCTGCTCATCGGCTCACTTGGTGCAATGTGAGCCTGATGAGGCAAACAGTTTCACGAACCCAAATGTGGGTCCGGGCACGTATGCCGGGTTATGGCTTGAACTAGACACCAAGGTCTAGAGCCATTCAAAGGTTTCTGAGAGCTTCCGAGGACCTCCCATTATACTGACAAGAGGAGCTTACAAATACAACCTGTTTTGTTCTGCACTTAGAGACTGTCTTTCAGATGGGCTGCAGAATTATTCTTTTTTTAAAAATTGCTTTCGTGTTCGTAACGGATAATTCCTTTCATCAACGAAAGGGTAACGTTATTGTTGATACAGCGGTTCGTCGCTTCCGGTAAAGTTTAAAATTCTGTTTGCTGATGTCATAGATGACTGCGTTTTTAACGAGGATTTAAGATTCGAATTTCCGTAACACTACGATACAATCAAAACGGATATTATTAGATATTACATTAATATTTATAAATAAGTATACCCCAGCAATTATTTTATAAAAGTTAATTTTCTTCTAATCCAATAGAATATATTGTTAATTCGTCGTGAATCGTTTTAGACTATTTAGCTCGAGGAAATATTAAACCCTAATATATTTTCGAATTGTGTTCCTCACATTCAAATAATAGTAGCGGTGAGTTACGATAACAACCATCAATTCCTCGATACCATATACATTCCAATACAAACCCATAACTGGGGGTGTCCTCGTGGTGTAATGGATAAAGCGATGGTCTGCGGAATCGTAGTACGCGAGTTCGTACTCCAGTCGCGCTATTACGTTCACTTTCGGGCAAATACCCTTGGGAAAGGTATGAACCCCCTTATCCTCCTAGCTTGAATAGTACCACTACTGTTTTTCTAGGAGAACTGCTTTGGCATTAAATAACCTAAAAAGAGTTGATATGCCATTAAACAAAGAAACCAAACCAAACCCTTAACTGGTAGGGATAAGAAGGTTCATGCTTTTCTTAAGTGAATATCATAGCGAGACTGGAGTTCGAACTTGCAGTCCAGCACATTGACCATCGCAGGCTGTAGAATACACCGACAGCATCTCTGTTGAGGGGTAAGACCTCCTCAACGAGTGTACTGGATATGAAATTAAACAATCTAATTGTGGGGCTCCAGTCCTGGAGCTTTGGGGAATGCGGAAGAGCCCTTTTATCGTCATCGCTTCCAGGTCATGCCCGGAGTGGTAGCATCTGATAGGGTCCTATTTATGGGTCAAAGAACTGTATGTCATTTAAACTGAGTGCAAATGATTTATTCTAAATCTAATTGTTTGAAATAGAACTGTTTTATCATTTAACTGCGTGTAAACAATTGATGTCTGATTGAATTGTTAGTGATATATAGCACTACTTGGAACTATTTAACTTTGTTGACTTATGTTAAATCATATATATCTAATATATATGAAACTGGATTTGGCATAAAATAACCTACAATGATATGCCATAAAACCAAACTAAACATCTGGCTTATTCCAACTCATTTTAGATCATCACTCAACGTTATATATATCTTATCTTTGGGTTAAATAAAACGGTTTGACGTTTAAAATATGTGCAAAGAAATGACTTATACTAAATTGAGTTGTTTGAAATAGAACTGTTTTATCATCTAACTGTGTGTAAATAAATGACTGATGTTTTGAAATATTAGTGATACATAACAATACTTGGAACCATTTAACTGTGTGCAAACGACTGAATAATATTAAATTAAATAATCAGTGCTAAATAGTAATGCATGAAACCATTTAACTGTGTGCTAAAAAAATTGGAAAAAAAAGATAAGCTTAAGCTCGTTTTAAAATATTATCAACCAAATGTGTTTACAAATCATATATATAAACAGGATTTGATATTAAATGACCTACAATGCTTGATATGCCACAAAACCAAACCAAGCCAAGTCGCAGGGACTCTTCCAAAGGGTGAAGAAAGGGTGTATGTAGACATGTCTTAATCGAACGAAATTCTGAGAAAAATGAAAAAAGACTTCAATTTTTGTCTGTGTGGAATTATCAAATCTACCCGTATGTGGGGAAGTAAGTTTGCCCAATTCCCTGTGGATCACCTTCCCCACTCACTCATGCCCATTTCTCTTTCCTGCAAATGCTTTTTATACGAATAACCGTTTTATCTATAACTGCATAATGATCTATAACTGCATAACCCGCTCATGTTATACTCGGGCGTATTATCAATTCTAGCTTTGACATAACCAGTCTTTATCACGTTATTTTGATGCTGCTATAAAAAGATTCGATTTTTCTTTTAAGTTTCCACTTCGTAGCCTGGTAGGTCATTTCGAGTGCAATTTCCTTAATTTGACTCTTGAAATATCCATATCATTGTTCTTCTGCTCCTTTTTGTTTCCGGAATTATGATTATTGTTTTTATGTCTGCCCTTAACATTTTTCTGCTGTTATTAAACTCTTTAATCATATATATATATATATATATATATATATATGGCTCTAATACCCTTAGGAAAGATATGTATTCAACTATTCTCTCTCCAGCAATGGTTAAATAGCAGGGCAGACTGGGCTCTAACCTTTGCATGGCTATCGGTCTAGGAGAAGGAAAACTTTATCTTCAAACCTGTTAAATTCCTCTAAAAAATTGACCTTTGGTCGCATCCTGCTCGTATGGAGGGTTGGTAAATACATTATATGAGAGAGAGAGAGAGAGAGAGAGAGAGAGAGAGAGAGAGAGAGAGAGAGAGAGAATTGCTGCATCCATGCAATCCTCAATGCTAACGAGTCATCTCCTTTTTTGTCTCAAAGTCTGTTTTCGTTTTCTAAGGCTTTGTTTATCGTCATCAATTTCCTTGTTCTAAAGTCCAATTTTCATCATACAACGTGTGAAAGCACGTGTGATACGATGTCCTCATCAGCCGCCAACCAGGGTGATAACACAGTTTCGGTAGCTCAAGGCGGTGCTGCCACTCCTGGCTCTACCAATCAGCTTTTGCCACTGGACAGGGTATTTAAAAGAAATATATATCTATATATATACCAGATCAACTAAAAGCAGACATTACATTGAACGTTCGTTCATCTTCATAAAATGAAGATGAACGAACGTTCAATGTAATGTCTGCTTAAGGTGAGTACTCGTGACCTAGTGACTAACATACTGGACTGCGACATCTTAGTGAGGGAATTTGAACTCAAGTCGGGCTGTTGCGTTCACTTTTGGACTAATACCAACGAGAAAATTATGAAAACTTATCACTCAGCTATGGTTTAAATAGTATCACTACTGCTATTAGGATGGTATTAGCATTAAATAACCCACGAAAGCTAATATGCCTTTAAACAAAGAAAGAAAAGATAATGATCCGTATTACTGATCTCCTACCTTGTCCAGTTTAAGAAGGTTCCAGAGTATCTTACAAGAGACTGTACAGGTATTCCTCTAATTAGATTTCTGCAGCGGAGTTTGGTTTTAAGATTTCATGTTCTTCTCTGTCACTTCTTTCTTATGAATATTTCCATTTGCTTGATAGAATCCTTTTCTAATTATTCCCAGGTTTTGGTAACTTTTTTCTCCAAGAGTTCTGATACTTTCCTGATGGGGCTGTTCTGTTCCTACAGCTATTTTGCTTTTTTCCCCATTATTATTATTGATACTCCTTTAATAGTTTTTTACACCAGCGCTAGCTGATGGTTTTACATTGCTGTTTGGGTGATAGCAAGTCTCCAGGACACTTAGTATTCTTGCCGATCTTAATAATGCTGTAGTCTGATGGGTCTCCACTTGTCCTCTTATTTCCATGTCTTCCAGTACCTTTACCAATCCTTTGGGGATTGTTCCAAGTGCACCAGTTACAGTTATTATCACCTCTACCTTCCATAGTTTTTTTTAGTCCTCTAGCAAGGTCAAGATATTTTTCTATTACTATTATTATTAATTTTACTCCATTTTATTATCGAATTCTAGCACAAGACCACAGTAATGGAACAGATATCTAATAGATTTAGATGGGAGTAAGGCAACATTTTTACAAGGCCTTAAATGGGTTACAATAAACGTTGAGATCATCATTTTTATGGAGGAAATATTGAAGTGGAGAATGTGTTGGTATCTTCCAGGCCTTTAGGGAAAGTTCCAAGGGCACCAACTGCAATTTGTGTTGAATGAAAAATAAAATAAAAGAAAATGGCGCAGCGGACTGAGGCGTTGAGTCTCTTCGGTTCCATGTGAGCATTGTCAGAAGATAGCGGTTTCAAATCCTACCCAAGGCGGCCAGAGGTTTACTTGGTCAAAAACGTGGTGCGATAGACAACAACTATGGAAGGCAGTAATTACTGGGGATACGGTTACCAGACTCAGCATTCCTATCCGAGGTCGCGGTAAAATCACCTGAAGAAGGCCAGAGGTGAAATTTGGCCGAAACGTAGTGAAAGAAAAAACTACCATTAGATCTTGGATGGAACAGAGCGGTTGTAACATGACTAAATGAAAATTCTTTGCAGAATCTCCGAATTCTTTAGCCGTAAATAGAATTTCATTATTAGATAAAATGGTATCCATGATACCGAATCTTGTGAAAATTTCGTGCAAAAGTCTATTGTGCTTTTTCACGTAGGTCTCCTATATTTGATAACTTCTGACCACTGCGTGAACTATCGACCACAATAAACTAATATATCCCATTAATTGACCCTACATAGTCAATATGTGCTCTTGACCATGGTCTGTCCGTTTTCGGCTGTGGGTTGATTTTTACTGGTAGTGCTTTTGCTGCTATTGCACAATATCTACAAAGTTTCACAATGTCTTTCATTTCTTTATCCATTCCCGACTAGTAAACGTAACTCATTAGGGACTTCATCCTAATGATTCTTGGATGTTCACTTAAGAAAATGGTTCAATATTTTTTTCTTCAGTGATGCCGGTATCGCTTCACACTCACCGTATAACAAAATACTAGAAAGAAAAGATGGTTTTCGTGATTTTACTTTTTTTTACACCAGCTCATGATTTTTTTTTCTGTAAGAAATTTATCAATTCGGCTTTAAATCTAATCTCCTCAAGGGTTTCTGGTAATTCCTTGACTGTTTTGCAAAGTACGTTTTTTTTTATCTCCATTTCTGTACTTAATGCAGCAATTACGGTTTCCTTGATAGGTTAACTTAGTTTCGGAATTCGCCTTGACAATCCGTCCTATTTCCTTAGATGGAAGGAATTCCATTTTAAATGTATAGTTTAAAAGAATGGTTTCCCATATTTGTTGGCGATTCGCAATATGAGTTGGTATGCCTTTCTTAGACCCAAATATTGATAGTAGTGGACGATGGTTTGTTCGCAAGATGAAGCTTTTTCCCTGTAAAATTTTATGAAACATTTTACTGCAAATATACTAAGTGCTTCTTTTTCTATTTGGTTGTAATTTTCCTTTACTGGCAATAACGTTCTTAATGCGTGGGCTACTGCTTTCAGTTGTCCATTATCCTCCTTGTGTAATTAAATGGTGCCTAATCCCAAATTACTTGCATCAGTCACAACGTATTTCTTATTTGGATCATAATGCGCGAGAGATAAGTCAGACGTTAAAGCTTTTACAATGTCTTCGAATGTGTTTTGACATTCAGAAGACCAGTTCCATTTTGTATCTTAAGTAATTGATTAGTGGAGCTATTAATGCGTGCATTTTAGGAATAAATTTGCTGTAATAATTCGCGATTCCCCCAAAATCTTGTAATGTTGAAACACTTATAGGTGGAGGTATAGTTTTTTTTTTATTGTCGTATATCTAGCTGGGTGTGGCTTTCGACCCTTTTTCATCAATTATGTGTCCCAGGCATTTAATTGTAAAAAAAAAAAAAATTGCATTTATCAATACTTAGTTTAAACCAGTTTTCTTTAATTTTAAAATACCAATTTCACATGTTTTGCGTGTTCTTCACGATTTCTGCTTTTTATCAAAATATCATCAAGATATGCTACTGGAAAATCTAGGTCACCCAACATGGCGTCCATCATTTGCTGAAACATTCCTGGTACGACCTTTATACGAAAAGGCAGTCTATTGAACTTGAGAAAACCTTTCAGATATTTATTGTTAATAAATTTGTACATTTATTTTCCTATGCTATTTGTAGATGTGCATCCGATAAATCGAGTTTTGTAAATATTTTTCCTCCGTTCAATTTTGCGAATATCTCTTCAGGACTAATTAATAGATAGTTGTAAATTTTTAAACAATCGTTTTGTCCAGTAGAGTAATCAACACAAACCCGAATTTTTTTACGTAAACTGTGGAGCTCGCCTAAGTACTGTAATCAGTTTTACTTAGTACTCCAGTTTCTTTCTAAACAGTCGAGTTCTTCAATTATTTCTCGAGCTGCAAAGGGTACTTGTCTTTTTGCTTTAAAAATCGGTTTTGCATTATCTTTTAATACGAAAGTTGCTTTTGCCTTTGTGAAAAAAAATGTCGGGAAACTCTGATTTAAGTTCCCTTTCTAACTTTTCTGCACTGTCTGAGGCTGCCTTTACGCTATTACAAAGCGTATTTATTGGCAGGCGTGGGGGAAACATAATTAGTTATTTAAGTGGATAGGCATGTGAATGAGTTTTCGTCCGTATTTTACGGGTATTGCTCTCAATATTATTTCCACCACAAATACAACACAAATTTTTAAATTCGCGTAAAAGAAATGGAATAGGACACAACGAACATTAAACAAGAAACAATTCAATATGCATAAAACAGAATGTGAAAACAAATAAAAAACAATTTGTAAATGGCTTTTGTGGAAAATAGAGTTTGGCCAGTTAGAAGAAAATAAATTTGTTTACACATGTGTGTATGTTTAGATGTTAACAGAGTCTGTAAATAAGTAGTTCTTACTTACATTAAGTTCATATCGTGTTTTATGATTGTGGCAATAGCGTGTCGCGTTGATGAAAGAATGTTTGCCAGTTTTTTTTCTTTTGAACGTGATTCGCGGCCATCTGTAGCTAGGTCATGAACTTTGGCTTGGAAGAAAGAAATTTGCCTGACAGAGTATCGGCTATTGCTACTGCTTACTAAGTGAATGACTCCCTGACTGTGTGTTACTTATACCCTAATAGTGGATCAAAAAATCGTCCTAAGATTTGGCGCGTAGACATTTATTGACTAATCAGATTCGTATTTTTACTATTTTATTTTGGAGCCTAAGTATTTTCTGTTAATTGACTTCCGATCCTGTTTTTCTAGAATGTTCTTATTATATGTTTTAGCTGATTGGTTGAAAGATATAAAAATATAACTTAAACGCTAATGCAGTTTTGATCCTAAATTTCTAGAATGTTCTTATGTATGTTTTTATTGCTTATTTTAAGACTAGAAAAATTGTGTATTCTATACAGGTTCCCTAAATCAAAACACAGTTCTGAATAGGTTTGTAGATCAATCCATGACGAATGCTTTCAGTAAAAAAATTTTGTTCATAAATGATACATTAGCATAGCATTCACCTGTTGGATGTGTGAATGTATTTATGGTATTTATTTATGGTCCCCGACTATCTAATGTTGATTTTAAATATTTAGAATAAGGTTTTAATATTTAGCGTTTAAAGGTTTAGTATTTATGCTTCCCACAAGTTTAATGTTTTAGTTTTGTTTTGAAAGAGAGTGTTTAGAAAAAAGGTTGAATAGGGCATAACATAGGCACATGGATAAAGTAGTAAATGAAGGAAGCCAATGAAATAAATGAGTGAAGATATGAAACAAATAAAAGTTGTAAAACGGCGTGGACAAAATGAACATTTAAACAAGGCGACGAACAAAAACAAATTTATATTCTACAACAATAAAACTTACATTGATACGTAAAAGAAATTACTAACTCTACTAACAAAATAATAGAGTGTGTATGTATGTGTGTGTCTAACACAACTAAGCTACAAAAGAATTACATGTTAAAATGTCCTTTTTTTATGATTAGAAACGGGCAGTTTCACTGAGACTGGAAAGCGTCTCATAGTCATTATATATGAATGTCTGCGAGGCCTATCCATGTTGCCTGTTGATTCACGCTGGAGGGAGTGTGTTGCCGCTGCGAAGAAATTTCGTAAAAGAGCGTGTTGCCGCTGCGAAGAAATTTCGTAAAAGAGAACAAAGGTGTTTGAAGACGACGTATTTATAGAAAATACGCGTCTTGTAGGTGGTTCAAAAACGCAGGACTTGAATTTACGCGCGGACGTAGTTTTAAGCATGTCACGTGGTCCTCCTGGCCAATGGTTTCCCGAGACTGAATATGTGAGCGTCAGCCATCTTTGTGGGAACAAGTGGCATACCGCCCAAAATAATTTATAGGAGTGTAAAGTCCTATACACCTAAAAATGTTAACTTTTTACCAGTTATTTCACGGCCAATTTTTTTTTTAGAAGTAATTAGCATTAGTCTGCCCATCTTTAGCCACGGGAATTATCGTCAAGTCAGACACTGTGTTTAATCGAAATTTAGCATTTGCACATTTACGAATTTTCTTGTTATGGTAGTAAATGTGCTTTCTGTTTTTGTAGAGTTAACCGTATTTTTAAATTTTGTATTTTTTCTGGGTTCTTTTCTACACTGTGAGAACTTATGTCCTTTATTTCCACAATTATGACACTTTATTTTTGAATGAACAATTTTTATATAAGTGTGTTTGTCCGCATCCATAACAAGCATTAATTTTAAAAGAAACTTTTTTTACCGTGTTCCCTGCTTTTAAAAAAAAAATTTGTGTGTATGTGCAAAATATCACTTTCCTCAAATTTTGCAGTGTCATAGCATTTAGCGATGGGATATTATTAGGTTATGTTGGTGTTACGTTGGTTATGTTGGTATTACGTTGGTTATTATCCCCTCGCTAAATGTTGATGGAAAATAAAAGGTAGTGAAGAAGAACGAAGATGCCGTAAGGTTTTATACGAAGGTTTTAATGGCAGCATGAACTAAAGGGTTTACGCTGGTATGCTGCAAGTCTCGTAGGAAGGAAAGAAGGAAGTTGTTATAGAGTATCACCTAATTCATATTCAACTAGGAACCCTTGGTCTAAAAGAATAGACACAAGGGGCCCATAAATTAGATGGCTTTTCCCATGTCAGTGCTGCAGCTGCTGCTGTTCAAGAGAGCGGACAGTCATTACGTCTGTCCTGAACGAAGAAGTTCTGAGGAAAAGAGAGTGTTAGGCAGCTTTTCCCAACTTGTGCTGCCCGGAAAGGTGATCCGGATTGAATAGGATAAGTCATCCTGATTGGGTGAAAATATGCGTCGACCCTAACGGTCGAATTAAATTACGCGCCAAACAAAAATACGAAGTTCTTTCTGCTACAAGCATAAATTATTATTCGCTGACGTTCTTCAGCGATAGTTTGTAATGTCAGTTTCGAATCTTGTTCCCGTTTTGATAGACGTGATCTTATTTTAGAATCTTTTGGTGCTGTTAGTCGTTGAACAAATATGAAGCATTTGAACATCGGGAGTGAGTTCACCGCGTTTGAATTTCTCTATTCACTACGCTTATAAACGTAGTATAATCGTTTGTATACTTCTTGGTCAGTTAAGACATTGCCGACGCGTGTTGAAAAGTGAACTCTTTACGCAAAAAAAATTGTTAACCGAAAAATGGTTTCCTGAAACGAAATATCTCCTGGAATTTTTTGGTAGTATATAATTACCATACTTTTCATGTTCAATGGCTCCGAATTTACTCAGCAATAGTTGAACTTTTTTTCTCGTCTGACCATATAAGGAGTCTTTTTTTTTTAAAGATATCAACGTATCTTCGAAAATATGCTGCAAATGTGATCTCTTCTGGTCGGTACCTAAATTTCCAATTGAGTTAATTACAGAATCTTGAGAAAAAGAGTTAGAGTTAAAAGAAGCATTTTTCTAAGAGTTTTGAAAAACATTTCTCCTGTCATTCGAGGTCTTCTTGATGCTGTTTTTCGAGTCTTTCCATGTTTTTACTATGCTGTTTTTCGAGTCTTTCGTCGAGTCTTTCGATGTTTTGACTAAGCTGTTTTTCGAGTCCTTTCACGTGTTTTTCTTGTTGGTTTAACAATTCCAACATAAAACTCTTCAGGTTGTCCACGTTTTTTTTCTTTGCAGAGAAAAGAAGTGCTAGTGTAGATTTTTTTTTTTAATTTGGTGAATATTCTTTGTGTCTTCTTTCGTAATTTCACAATTCCGCATTGGTCAATTCAAAATTCCTTGTCACCAATCTGTTATATCGTAGTCCGATTGTAAAAAGTTGTAGGAGAATCTGTGAAAGAATTTATCTGTTTTTTTATGGACCCCGACTATTTAACGTTTTGTTTATGTATATTGAAAATAAGGGTTTAGTAGTCAGGCTTCTCCACAAGTTTAATGCTTTAGTATAGAATTAAGGTAGAATAAGCACATGGATAAAACAAATGAATGAATAAGGCCAGTGAAATAAATGAGTGAAGATATGCAACAAATAAGTAAAAGATATGAAACAAATAATGGTTGTGAAACGGCGCGGACAAAATGAACATTTAAAACAAGGCGACGAACAAAAACAAATTTATATACTAAACAATAAAATCTTCCATTGATATATAAAAATATTACTGACTCATCTAACGAAATAATAGTGTGTGTATGTGTGTGAGCTTGTGTGTGTGTGTGTGTGTGTGTGTGTGTAACACAACTAAGCTACAAAAAGAATCGCAAGTTTAAATTGTCCTTTTTCTATGGTTAGAAACAGGCAGTTTTTCAGAGACGGGAAAGCGTCTCATAGTCCTTGTATATGAATGTCTGCGAGGCATGGTGTTGCTGCTGCGGAGAAATTTGGTCAAAGAGAGTGTTGCCGCTGCGAAGAAAATTGGTCAAAGAGAAAGAGGGTGTTTTAAGACGACGTATTTATAGAAAATACCGTCTTGTAGGTGGCTCAAAAACGCAGGATTTGAATTTACGCGCGCCGACGTAGTTGTAAGCATATCACGTAGTCCTCCTGGCCAATGGTTTCCCGAGACTGAACATTGAGCGTCCGCCATCTTTGTGGGAACAAGTGGCATACCGCCCAAAATAATTTATAGGAGTGTAAAGTCCTATAAAGTAATACACGCAGGAGATAACACTGGAAATCAACTTTATGTGATAATTATCGAATATGTATGCTATTTATAGTCTTTTCAGACTAGTTCATTGTACCAGTGAGAGGTGTTTTTATTACTTCACAACATAACCTAATGCTATTTTTTTACAAAAGAAAAACACTCATGAATAAAATTACTTGACGCCATTTATTAACTTCCTGGTTTGGTTTATATGTCCGCAAGGGGTTGGTGACAATAATGTTCTTTGTTGTGTAAAGTGACTTAGAGAATAACTTTTAGAATCACTTTAACTCTAAAATCTGCAACAACAATTCAGTAGCCTTCCGCAAATGATCCGTAACAATACTTCAATCTGCTACACTAAAAGCTGCTTAAAAAATGCAATTCTCTTTTTGGCTTCTCAGTTTATTCCCCACAGAGCCTGCGCAGATTTTCGTACATCCGCGCACAGGAATCAAACTATGTGTCCCATAGCATGCTTAAATCGAGTTTTCAGAATTTCAAAGGACACAAGTTCGATCCAGGCAGGCAAGATACAACCGTGTTCTCATACACTGCTGGACCGGTACGTTATTATTCCTGCTACAATATCATCATCATCATCATGAAGTCACGCTGACTGCACAGAGTTACCTGATACTCTTTCACCATCCCTTCCTATCATTTATCGCTCTTGGCTGGTCTCCGACGTTGCATCCTGTATCTACAAAGTTAATGTCTTTGCTGGTCAGCCAACACTGGTACGTTCGTGTGTAGAAGTCTATAAAAGAACGTCGCTCCTGAGTTTGTCCTTGCTTCTCCAGTAGTACCACACATATTTGTTGGTCATATATACAGGTAGGTGATGTTTTATGCCATAACAGCCTTTGTGGGCTATTCAGTGCCAAATCCTGTGTATATATATGTGTGTGTATGTGTATGCTGTAATCGAATAACTTGTCAGTAACTTTATTTTTAAATGGGTTAGAGCTCATTTGTTAGCAGACAGTCAAATGGTTTCAAGTATTGCTATTAGATATTAGTAATTCTATTTATCAATTATTCCTATGTAATATAAATAATTTTCTCACAGCTGTATGATTTCAAATTACTTCTT
Organism: Sepioteuthis lessoniana; assembly: GCA_963585895.1. NCBI lineage: Eukaryota > Metazoa > Mollusca > Cephalopoda > Myopsida > Loliginidae > Sepioteuthis > Sepioteuthis lessoniana. The sequence continues at coordinate 38,431 of CAUZXS010003481.1, forward strand.
ATAATAATCTTTAGTAAATGTTTCAAAAGTTTTATTTGACCAGTAGAGGATAACCTAACAGATACGAACACTTCACGTGAGAGTGGACCTGAGAGTAATGGCAATGAAGAGATACTCCACATTCCCCAGAGCTCCAGGACTGAAGTTTCATCAACAGATGTAATTTAGTATCATGCCTAGGCCACTCGTTACTGCAGAGGAGTAGTCGGTGTATTCTACAGCCCAGTCGACTAGGCTAGGGCTGTAGAATATACCGACTGTACCTCTGCAGTATATATATATATATATATATATATATATATATATATATACTCTGCAGTATATATATAATTTGAAAATTGATAAAAGTAAATGTAAATAATGCTATGGTCAGACATAATTTAGAAACTAATCACTCTTTAACCTTAACGATTCCAAAAATGTTAGTTTATATGCATAACAAAAATGCCGGAAGATCGTTGACTCTAACTAAATCACCATTTCACAAAGACTTGGTTTTTCAACTTAACCCTTTATTTTCTCAAATCATTGCTAAAAAGTTACCCAATCCCTTATTTGAAATAGGTTGGTTTCATCGATCATATATATATATATATATATATATAATCCGAGGAGGATATCCAAGGGATAGGAGTATTATATATATATATATATATATATAGTACAATTTGATGGTGACTCAAACTCGGTTAAGTCGTCATAATAAATTTATTTCGGCTGAGAATATTACTATACTCTCCGTCTCGTCAGATGACTCGTGAATTTTGTTATACCCAGCGAATAAATAGGGAACTAACAATAGCCATACATTGAGCACTCTCATAGATTTATATGATTTTCCTCATATATTCTATGTAAAGAATAATCCACACCCACTATCTTTGAATCCAATAATTCTCCCTCCAGCTATGGGTAAATAATAGGACAGACTAGGTTCTTCAGCCTTGGTGAGGCAACTAGTCTAGGAGAAGGAAAACTCTGAATTCAAACCTGTTAAACTTCGCTTAAAAATTGACCTTGTGTCATATCCTGCCCGAGCGGAGGGGTTGGTAAATATGGTCTTTGGACACTGACTGGATATTTAATATATATATATATATATATATATATATATATATCAGTATAAAGAAATACGTTATGTTTTTGAAATAAATTTCGAACACTGATTATATCACACAGTTTTGAAACAGAACGCTATGGGGCGCACTAAAGTTCTTTTTTTCTGGTTGTGGCAAATTGTTGGGAAATTCTGAGGTTTAGTAACTGACTCCTTTTCTTCTTATCCCCATTTACTGGTTATATTCTTTTGACCTTGTGTCACATCCTTCCCGAGGGGAGGGGTTGGTAAATATGATATTCTTTTGGCTGGTTGAAGCTATAAATGAATTAAAGGCGGAAAAGACAAAGACAAGGATACTTTTAAAACCCATTTTTATTCCACAGGTCTACAACTATTTCATGGTGGAGAACATTCTTCCCGAGTTAGGAAAAAGCTCTGTAGAACGGTGTAAAGATATCTGAGAGAAAGTTTCTTTTTGGCATCAGGAAGCCCATCTTTTTCAGGCATACGCAGATCGCACTTCCTGTCAGAATCCCCCAGGGAAATTATTATTTTTGTATTTACTTATTTTGTGTTTATTTTTTTAATTTTTTTTTTTTTTCTTATTCAATCCCGACAACGCCACTAATGAAAATAGAATGTTTAAAACTTTCTCATATTTTCGTTTCATTTTTTAAAAAAACTAAGAAATAATTTTAATAAAATTCAGAAAATACGACATTATTTATGTAATCGCTCTGATGAAGGTTTTATGTATGAAAAAAACCCGAAATGTAAACGTTGGCAATTGATTCAGGTATAAGTAAAATCATCTTCTGAATACATTGTTTTTTATTTTTTGTTCTTTTTTTTCATATTTGCCCATATATATATATATATATATATATATATATATATATATATATATGACGAATTAGACAAAAAACGATATGTGTTCTGTAAAAAGAGTGCTCTGATGCCGGCAAATAAAGCAGTATATATATATATATATATATATATATATATATATATATATATATATATATATTGTTTCATCCCGCAATATTCATGTCAGAACATGTTTTTATTTATTTATTTTGTTTAATATACATGAAATAGCCAGTAACTAACCAAAAGGGTTGTGGTGTAAATAATTATATATATATATATATATATATATATATATATATATTGTAAAAAGAAGAAAACGGAAAGAAAAATACATATAAATGGGTGAGAACATTTTATTAATAATATTGATTAAAGTCCACCGTCGCATTTTGACCACATGAATGATATTATTTAAGATGTGAAATTAAGAAAATTTCAGTTCGAAGGTATTCTAGGTCATCTTCAGAGTGAGCATTATGAATCTGAAATAATGGTTTAAACGATACAGAAAAATATTCGAAAAAGATTACGTCGTGGAACGTAAATGTTTTTTAAAAGTTAAGGAGAAACGCTGCGTCTATAAAAACTCGGTTTGTATTGATAGAGAACGAAAGAAAGAAAAAAGAAGAGGAAGGGGGAAAAAAGAAAAAAAAATTCAAAAATTTACGTTTCATGACGTATTCCTTTTCAAATATATTTTTTCGAGTATTTTTCTGTATCGTTTTAACCATTATTACTTATGTAATGTGGTATTTTCTCAATTTTATTTAGATTAGATCATTTCTTGATTTTTCTTGGTCGGTTAACACTTGCACGTCCATGTGAAGAAGTCCATAGGAGGACGTCACTTATGAGTTCATCCTTGCTTCCCCAACAGTGTCCCGCATGTCTTACTCGTCTTTTTTCAATAAAGCTCGTAGTATTCTTGAGCAGTTCCCGTCTAGCTTTTTCTTAATACGCTTTGTCTGCATCCATGTGGTGCATCCATAGAGTAGAATTGACATAACCGCTGCTTGAAAGAAATTGCGTTTTATTTTATCGGATAGGTCAGACTTTCATATGATCAATTACTTATCGATAGCAATCCATGCCTCCGCTCAGCGCATATTGATGTCACTTTCAATAGATGAGACTCTGTTACCGAGATGCGTGAACTTGTCTGCTAATTTCAAAGAACCACCATTTAGAGTAGAGATGTCTCCTTGATTAAAACACATGTCCTCCCTTTTGTCTGCATTAACATGGAGGCCCATATTTTCTGCTGCTTGCTCTAGACTATGCCGTAGGGATTCGGCTTATGTAGGTGTATTTACAAGAAGCACTATGTCATCTGTGTTATAATCTGCGTCTATAATAGTTTGTTCTGGTCGGTTTCTTGGGCTTTTTTTTTTTTAGTGTAAATCCATTTACCATGACAATCATTGTTTCTAATTTTGAAATTGTCAATTCATTTTATTGTAAGCAAATACATGTGATACTTGAAAGGTGATATTTTTTATTGAAGGAATGAACTAAAATATAAAAGTACTTGACGCCATTTTTTTTAACTTCCTTGTCTGTTAATACCCAATAACCGCCTTACAAATATATAAAAAAAACATTCCTTTGAATCTTGGCTATACTATTCTTGAACCTGTGGGTTGCTACTGTAACAATGGTCCATGATGATATTTATATATGCATATGTACGCATTATATATATGTTATACATGTATGCGTGAATACACGTGTATATGTGTATTTATATATATATATATATATATGCATATATACATATATGGGAGAGAAAGAGAGAAATATTTGAGTGTATATATATATATATATATATATATATGTGTGTGTGTGTGTGTGTGTGTGTGTGTGAGAAAGATTTGTTGGTTGGTTTGTTGGTTGGTTGGTTGGTTGTTTGATTGAGTTTATGGCATATCAACCTTTGTAGGTTATTTAATGCCAAATTCATTTTTATTTGAATAATCAGTTCTATTTCAAACAATTCAGTTTAGTATGAGTACACAGTTTAATTGTAAAAAAACATTTCTATTTCAAGCTATTCAGTTTAATCAAACAGTACTAATTCAAGAAAGTCAGGTTAGCATAAGTATAGTTTCAATGTTAAAAACAGTTCTATATCAAACAATTCACTTAGCATAAGTACGCAGTTATATGTCAAAACAGTTCTATTTCAAGTAATTTAGTTTTGTTCATTCATTTAGTTTTGTTCATTTATCACAGCAAATCAACATGTAGGCTATGCTGGTTGGTTGGTTGGTTGGTTGGGTTTATGGCATATCAACCTTTGTAGGTTATTCAATACCAAATCCATTTTCATACAAATAAACAATTCTATTTCAAACAATTCAGTTTTGCGTAAATGCAATTTCAATGTCAAAACAGTTTCATTTCAAACAATACAGTTTAGCATTCAAAAACAATTCCATTTCAAACAATTCAATTTAGCATAAGTATGAATTTTAAGTATAAGTACACAGTTTAATTGTCAAAAATATTTCTATTTCAAGCTATTCAGTTTAGTCAAATAGTTATAATTCAAATAATTCAGTTTAGTATAAGTATAGTTTTTGTTTATATACAGTTAAATGTCAAAACAGTTCTATTTCAAGTAATTCAATTTAGCATAAGTACGCAGTTTAGTTCTATTTGACCTATATTTAGGACCCTGTCAGGTGCTATCGCCCCGGGCCAGAGTGGACCTGGGAGCGATGGCAGTGAAGGGGTGCTCCGCATTCCCCAAATCTCCTGCACTACTGGAACCTCACCATCAGATTGTTTAGTGTCATATCCAGGACACACGTGGGGGTGGGGTCTTACCCTCTGCAAAGAAGAAGTCGGTGTATACAATTCTGGGCAATGTGTGGGAGAGATTAGCGAGTGATGAATTATATATACAAGCTAATAACCTTGAAGGTAAAAGCTTTGTGTGTTTCAAGCGTCCTACGTGTCTAGCCACACTGAAGAGTTGTAATACAACGAAACAGTCTGTCTGTGGATGACAATATATATATATATATATATATATATATATATATATACCTAACCCCTCCGTACTCGCAAGATACGACACAAGGTCAATTTTTAAGCGGTGTTTAACGGGTTTGAATTCTAAGTTTTCCTTCTCCTAGACTAATTACTTACCAAACTTTAAGAGTTTAGCCTGCCCTGCTATTTTACCTATTGCTGGAGGAAGAATAATCAAATTCATACCATTCCCAACAGTATTAGTGCTATGTGAAATATAAATTGCCACATCCGGGATTTGAACTCGGGTCGCCAAGTCCATTTCCTACAACGATAACCATGAGTGGTCTGATACTAAGTCTAACGTAAAGTTAAGCGGCTTTCAATTCCGGCTTCAAGCGTCCTACGTGTCTAGCCACACCGAAGAGTTGTGATACCTCGAAACAGTCTGTGGATGACAATAGACTCTCTCTCTCTCTCTCTAAATATATATATATATATATATATATATATATATATATATATAGTAGTGGCCATAAGTTAAGGAACGTAATAACAAATATTTAAATGATTTTTATTTGAAAAAATTTGCATTTATGTTTATGAAATTTTCAGAAAATATACTTGGAACATATATGTATTTATTACATATAAAAGTTTCTAAATTTTCTTTTACAATAAATTAATAGTCGACTGAATAAATAAAAATATATATTTTGACCTGGTCAAAAGTTAAGGAATGCATCATAAATCCTTGTTAGATCAATATACAAACTAAAGAAAAATTCAATATTCAATGAATTTTCCTTTGCATTAGATGATGTCACGTGGTGTCCCACTGAGACGATAGAAATAAGATTACTACTATCCTCGTGTTTGAATTGGCGAACCATCAGAGAATGACCGTTAAGGCATGATAGTAAATTGGGTCAAGCTATCTGTACTCAGTAACCTGATTTGGGTGACATATAGTAGCCCTAACGGATCGCCTAGCCAAGGGGGAAGAAGAGAGAAGCCAAATGATTGGCTGGGACCCTAAAACGGAAGTGGCACCTTCTTCCCGTCAGCGAAAAAAGGAAAAGAGAAAAATTAGTTGTTGGACAGGGTTCGTGGCGGACGGAACTAAATCCAAGAACTCCGGGTAAAAGAAGACGAAAAATATCTTCTTGCAATTACTAAAAAAATAAGATAAAGTCTGTCAGCCTGTAAAAGAAGAAAGATTCTCCACAGGAATCCATCTAAATAAGATAAGTAACTTTGGGACTGTTTCTCCTTATACCCAATTTTATATACCCCCCCCTCTCTCTCTCTCAATTTGAAGAAAGACGGAAAACGAAAGAAAAGAAAAGAAGAAAGACATTTGTGTTCATGCACTTTTCATGTATGATATATTTGACACGCTGAAAATGTGTAGTAAAAAAGATTGATATATCTTAATATTCACACGTGCTTGAAGTTGTTATTTGCAGCGTTTGCTACGAATTTGTTATGTCATGTTTCTTTTTCAGCTTCTATTCGCCTTATGATATGCTCGCTTAAAATTGTCCTATAAATTCCTTCAAATTCTTATACGGGGAACCGGAGTTGCCGACTACTACAATATAATATTATTACGTCTAAACCTAGAGGTCCATATCTTCCATTGTTCTAGGGGAGGAAGACTAGCGGCCTTGGTGGGTGTGTGTATAGTGTGAAAATTGGAACCCCTTGCCAGCGGCAGTCAGTCTAGCCCTAAATTGATCCCCCAAATAATATGCCAGTTCTTATATGCCTGAGGAAAAAACTCTGAACGAGGACTTATTCTACAAGGGATCAAGTGCCAACCTGCCCCGTCTTCACACGTACGAAAATAAAACCCCGTTCTGGGATAAAAGTAAAGTTTTCGCGTCACAATTATCTCATTGCATCTTCGACCAGATGAGCCAGTTAACTTCTTACAAAAGGTGATAGTGATACTTTCCTATTCTTTCAGAAAATCCCATAAATCCTCAATATTTTGAGGATTTCTGTTCTGGGCTTTCTCTCCTATGATTTTCCATACATTCTCTAGAGGATTCATATCTGGTCTTTGTGATGGCCACTATATAATATTGTAGCAGAAGGTATTTTGGTTTGGCACACAATTTAATTCGACTGGGCCACTTTAATGGAGACAACGCACGCCTCTCCCCAAAATCCACCAGACACACAAAACTCACTGTGACTCCAAAGTTTATTTCCTCCAACGGCAAACATGGCTCTCGCTAAACTACGGCGATCACAATCCCTCGCACGTCCCACGATACGCGCTGCCTTCTCAACTCTATCATATCTCCATTTCGTCTCTTATTCACAATCTTTCCTACGAGACTTGCAGCACAAAAAGCAAACCAAATATTCCATTCTGCAAATAAAAACTATTCTTAAAACACATTTCGACTATCAGCATCTTACTCTTCATCCTCCTTTTATTTCTCACAACCTAGCGAGGAAGTAACTAAACGCACACGCAAGTTACAACTCTTCCTCGCCCAATAATAACAAAATATCTTCTCGCTAAAAACAACATATTAACGGATGCTAAAATATCTATTCCTTCCTCTTCACAGTTTTAGCTTTGTGGCAAGGCGCGTTGTCTTGTATAAATATTGGAGATTCAACAGCCCCTTTTCGTAAATGAGGAAGAGTATGCTGGCGAAGAAGTTCTTTATGAATACTGGCATTGATATTACAGTGAAAATGAACAATGGGTTCTAATCCCGCTGAAGAAATCATCCCCCTACACCATTACGCCTCCTCCTCCAAATTCTACAGTTTTCTTAACGCATTGAGGAGATAAGCATTCTCCATTTTTACATCTTACAAACCTCTTACCATTAGATCCAAATAAGTTGAATTGATATTCATCACTAAAGTGAACCATATTCCATCGTTCCGCTATCCACGCGATATCCTATGTGGTCAAATCAAGACGAACCTTTTGATTTTTCTTCTCAACAATTATGTGCTTTCGCCTCCATCTTGCTTAAAAATAGTTCTAACGATGTATGACAGTTGACTATAAATCAAAATTAGCAATCAAGTTGTTTAAAAATTACCTAAATTACTATAATTCAACAGCGTTCCCTAACTTTCGACCATGGCACAATGTATATATTTTTGTTTGTTCACTATTAATTTACTGTAAAAGAAAATTTAGAAAACTTTATATGTAATACATATATGTTCCAACTATATTTTGTGAAAATTTCGTAAACGTACAGGCAAATTTTTTCAAGTAAAAATCATTTAAATATTTGTTGTTGTTCCGTTCCTTATCTTACGGCCGCAACTGTATATATATATATATATCCATTGGCATAATGGCTAGAGTTTTCATCAATGGTCCGCAGGATTGGGGTTAAATCCCAGGTCAAGTCATACCAAGGACTTAAAAAGTGGCACTTGATACCTCTTTGCTTAACACTGCATTATAAGGTATCGATGAAGGGTAAATGGAGAAATCCAGGGAAAGGAGTCGTTTTCTCTTCTACATCTCTGTGTAGTAACTATTGAAAAAGGAGTCTTCGGATTACCCTCGCCTACGGTCGGTCAACTTATATATATATATATATATATATATACGTGGGACGTTCAAAAAGTTGTAAGCCATACCCAGATTTTAAATTTGTCACGCTCCTCTCATCTTTCCATGGGCCTAAACTGCACAAAATTAAGATAGAAATCAGAATTAGTTTTTCTTGTTCATAAAATATTCATCTATGGCTTTTCTCTCTGGTTGAGGCTTAGAACATTTTGCGTATATATCATCATCATCATGTCGCATTGATACCACGGATCTCCCTGAGCCTCTTTCGCTACCCGTCTCTATCGTCCATCGATCCCGGGAGGTCTTCTGTATCGGCACAGAGCTGTTGTATATAGGTTCTATCTGGTCGTCCAATTTTTGCTAGTCCATGTAAAGTACATTGCTTATGAGTTCGTTCTTACTTTTCCAGCAGTGTCCTGCATGTCTAGTTCGTCTAACTTGGGTAGGTTTCGCGATGAGTAGTAGGTGACCGTACAGCTGCTGTTTTGTAGGGTGTTGCCTCCAGGACTTGTTCAATACAGCTCGTAGCATTCTTGTGTAATTGCCGTCAAGCTTTTTCTCCATACGCTTAGTTAGCGTCCATGTGGTGCATCCATATAGCAGTATAAACACGACCGCTGCTTGGAAAAATCTGCGTTTTATTTTATCGGTCAGGTGTGACTTCCATATGACGAATAGCATATCGATAGCTATCTATGCCATTGCTAGTCGCGTGTTGATGCCATTCTCGGTTGATGAGATGCTGCTTTCGAGGTAGGTGAACTTGTCCTCTAGTTTCAGAGGACCACCCTTTAGTGTGGAGATCTCGCCTCTTTGGTTAAAGCACGTGTATTTAGTCTTGTCTGCGTTGACATGGATGCTACCTGCAGCTTGGGCAGGTGAATTTGTTAGAAGCGCAATGTCATCGGCGTAGTCTACGTCCGTAATAGTTTGTGCGGGATATCTTCTGCTTCTTTCCTTTGCCAGCTTGAAACCGTTATCTTTCATTAAATCAATAGACGTTCTAAGCTCGTAGTCTAGGCAGATAATAAACAGGTATGGGGCTAATGTATCTCTTTGCAGCACACCTGCTGTAATGTCGAAGTAGTCTGTGTCTCCATCCGGTATCATTGATCAGAAAATGTTTTCTGAAGTTTGGCTGATAACTTTGGTTTCAGACTATAAAATTTTCAGCAAGAAGTCTTCTTTATATGGTGAAAAATAACAGATAATGATTTGGGTTCGGTAAAAAGAGACACAATGTAAGGGTTCAGTTTGGCATTCTGCTTACATAGAAAATAGAACCCTCCGTTATCAACTTTTTTTTTAAATAGAAAATTTCATAAGCTAATATACAAAAACTTGATTTAGGGCCGCATAATAAAATACTGGAAATTTGGTGGTCATGTTGTCAACCGTCCTCGAGTTCTGCAATGACAGATGGACAATGAAGGCATTTGGTGAATGAAGGTAGTATAAGATTCTTAAAAGAAAAACAAAAAGAGAATATTTTGACTATGATACTGAACTGCATCTGTGGTTTCTTTCTTTAATGGCATATTAACTTATGTGGCTTATATCATGGGGTTGATGCACGGAATTTATCGTGGTAGTTGAGGTTAACTGTTGGTATGTTTGGGAAATTCTGAAGTTTTCTGACTCCTTTTTTTCTTCTTATCCCATTCACTTTTGATCTTCTTTTGTCTATTGAAGCTATAAAGGAATTAAGGACGGAAGAAAAAAGACAAGAATACCTTTAGACTTAAATTTTATTTTAGGAGATTTTCGACTAATCTTTGGTGCAGAATGTTTTCTTGAACCAGTAGAAATTGTCGGCTCCTCCAGTCAAAGAGTTTAAAGTATATCATGGTATCATCTTCGGCAATTACAAGTTTGAAGGTCCGTCGTGTGTTCAGTGGGTATGTTTAGCAGAGGCTGATACAAGTAGGAGAGACACAAATAGCTGTTAAGTTCAGGACTGAGCAGGCACCGAGCACTCCCTACTAGCAACAGAGGGAAAGAGGTCTGTTCGGTCAAGGCGTGTCAAGTTTACTAAGGGACAGTTTCTCTTTGTCGTCAGGAGTCCCTCTTTTTTATGCTTGCGCCGATTTCACTTCCTATCAGAGGCCTCCTTGGAAACTGTTACTTTTGCTTTTGATTTATTTTATTTTTTATGTTATTGTTTTTTTTTAAATTTCTTTTAAATCCCTACAATAAATCCCAAAGCTATCCTTGCAGAAGAACAGTAGTGGTACTATTTAACCCATAACTGGAAGGATAAAAGGGTTCATACTCGTCCAAAGGGTATTAGTCCAAAAGTGAACGTAATAGCACTCCTGGAGTACAAACTCGCTTAAGACGATATTGCAGTCCTGGACATCAGCCAGAACGCCACGGGGACTCTTTCTTAAAACGATTGTGTAGATACATCAATACATTGGCTTTTAGAAACTAATATTATAACTAAATATTTATTTACTCAAATCATCCTCCTTGTGGAGTATGTGATACAAGATTATTTCTAAGCTGAGTAAAACTGATTTGGATTCAGCATTTTCCCTTCTTCAAGGCTTAAAGTTTTAATTCGGGTCACCAATTCCATTTCCTGTATTGTAACTAAGTAGGAATTGTATACCTGTTTAAAATTTTTGTGAAGATGGATTAATACAGCGGCTCTTAAAACACATATTGTGACTAAGAAGTTTTTACCTGTTTATATGATTGAAGATACTTTAAAATACCATGACCCTTAAAATACTGATATTGTGACTAAGAATTAAGTTTTTAAATGATTGAAAATACTTCAGTACCGTCACTCTTAAAACACTGATAATGTAACTATGAAGTGCTTACCTGTTTAAAATAATTGTGAACATACATTTTCTACCTTAATTAGGGGTGATATTTGTTAATCTGACTTCAGTATAAGATTACCTTACAAGTGTTGACATATCGTAAAACTAACTAACCAAAAAGATAAGAAGAAAAATTGAAAACATTGTTTTCGCCTGTCTCGTGATCTAACTTATTCATAAAGGACTTTCTTTTGTTTTGGAATTACTTAATACTACCAGCTGTTGATTGTGCCATCGTGGGATTAAAGTGTTATGTTTAGGGATTATCTTCCCTAATCCGTTTGATACAATCGCTTCTTTTTTGTTTCTGTAAGCCGTTTCATTAGCTGGACAGCTTGTTTACTTATCGCAAAAGCGTTTCATTTAATGTTGATTTCTGACCGGTGTACAAATCTCTTGAATCACCTGTTATGTATTTACTCATCTTTGTTTCGTCATCAGGGATTTTTTTTACAGACCTGATAGTCCTAAGTGGTAAGATCGGTGACCTTATGAAAATTGAACAAGATCCTCATTGCTTAACTTCGGTGATCTGAAGGGAACCTGTGCTTTCACTGTGACTTGAACATAAGCGCTTTTTCATCATCATCATCATCATCATCATCTTTTTATCATTAAGGTTTTTCGGACTATTGTTTTCATCTTTATTGTTATTTCCACCCTTAAAATACTGATATTGTGACTAAGAATTAAGTTTTTAAAATGATTGAAGATACTTTTAAATACCACGACACTTAAAACACTGATATTGTGATTAAGAAAGATTTTCCCTGTTTACAATCAGTGGAAATAACAATTAAGATGAAGACAATAGTCCGAAAAACCTTAATGATAAAAATCAACAAGCTTGGTCTCAGAAATGTAGACAACTATCATCATCATCATGTCGTGCCGGCCGCACGGATATCCCGGACTCTCTCTCGCTACTTTTCCCTCTCGTTCATCACCTCCGGCAGGTCTTCTGGCCTACATCCCGTATCTTCACATAGCTGCTGTATATATGTTTGAGTTGGTCGTCCTGCTTTTGCTCGGCCATAAGTGGGGGTCCATAGGAGTACATCACCTATGAGCTCGTCTCTGCTCCTCCAGCAGTGTCCTGCGTGCCTGGTTCGTCTAACTTGGATAATTTTCGAGATGGGAGGCAGGTGGCCATATAGTTGGTGCTTTGTGGGAAGCGCTTTTTAACAGATAATTACTACCGTTAAATTAACGTGCTGATAAAGCGAATGTCGTGGGTTCGAGACCCATACTGAACAGACATATACATTAACCAGGCCATTGGCCAAATGAGTAGCGTGTTCACCAATGGTTCGGGAGACCGGGGTTCAATCCCAGGTCGAGTCATACCAAAGACTCACAAAATGGTACTTGATGCTGCCTTGCTCAACACTCATCATTATAAGGTAAGGATCAAGGGTAAAGTGAAGCAATCCAGGGAATAGAGTTACGCCCTCTTCTACACTTCGGTGTAGTAACTATTGAAACGGGAGCCTTCAGGTCACCCTCGACTAAGGTCACCAACTTTACTTTTTACATTAACTTGGCTCAAAATTAGAAGGATGAGACACACCTAGAGGATTGAACTCACTTAACGGTAGTAATGGAAGGCTTGTTAACGGGGGGGGGTAATAATTTTATAATTGTATTCGTGTATGGCAATGCAAGTGAGTTGATGAGAGAGGGGGAGAGAGAGCATGGCTCTTAAAACACTGATATTGTAGATAAGAATTAAGTTTTTACCTTTTTAAAATGATTGGAGATACTTTAAAATATCATGACTTTTAAAACACTGATATTGTAAATAAGAATTAAGTTTTTACCTGTTTAAAATGATTGAAGATACTTTAATACTGTAACCCATGAATATCGTAATTTTTTTATTCGTGTATGGTGATGCAGCTAAGAAGAGAGTGAATAGGATGTCGAACTAACTGCTTGAATAGCAGGAGTGGTAAGAGAACAATACAATAAAAAATGAGTCGGAATTTATGTACGAAAATATAGAAGAGGGTTCCTTTTTTGTATATTAGGTTCGATTTTCGTTTAGTGGCATATCAACCTTCGTGGGTTATTTGACACCAAAACTATCCTTGTAGAAGAACAGCAGCGATACTACTTAACCCATTGTTGACGGAGGGGAATAAAGAAGTTCATGCCTTTCCCAAATATATTAGTCCGAAAGTACAGTAAAATCATCACTCATGCTTAGACTCGCTTATTTCGAGGCTGCAGTTCAGCACTTTAGTCATAACGCTACGTTTTGTATATTAATCTAGAGAGCTTACAAAGAAGTCAATCGTTGAATGTCCATTCTTTGGTGTTGATTTGTCGGTAAGTTCATGGATGACTTGTTCGAGATATCCTTCGGTGTGTATGTGAGGTAAAGTGGCTTGATCTCAAAAAGATATACTCTGAGTGTTTTCTTACCTGATGGTTGAAACGAACAAAGGAGTTACTGTCTATCGAAATCGCACGCGGGCTGGTATAATGAGAAGGCATCTAACAAACTTCCCACCGAGTCAATATTTGAGACAAGGTCGTTTTATAGTAGGGAATCACGTACGAATCGAGACTCATACGTAGCTCTTCCAAAAATAATGCGTGGTCCCATCGACATCCCCTTTTTGGGGCGCTTCAGTGAGAACAGTTGTCATCGTGGAATATGGAAAGGTCTTTATGTTTTTGATAGGATTAAGAAAGCGTCCACAGCTTCAGTTTACGATGCTTTCCAATTGGCTGCTTACCATTACGTCCGCCTGTCAATCAGTGACCTTGATCGACCTACAGGTCGTTCTATTTTTTGACCCGATAAAAAGTTTATGAATTTTAACGAGATATAACTTGGAATATAACATAATGGAATTAGTTCTGCCTTATTCATTGAAGGAGAAGGGAAAGTTTGCTAACTTGCCCGATGACAAAGTGAGAGAAGTAAGGACATTTATCCGACTTTCCATCGAATCAGATTTGACATAGAGTCATTTTATTGTAGGGAGCCACACACGAATTGAAACTTACGAGCAGATATCACAAAAATACTTGGTATCGTTACTATTTCCCTTTTGTGGCGCCCCAGGCGCCGAGCAATAAACTCAGCCCTGCTAAGCAAGTATTGCCTGAGGGAAAGGCTCACTGGAATCAAGTCAATATTACTTTCTCACCCACTCAGCAGAAGTGATAGCAGTAAGGGAATGAATGAAGGAAGAAATGAAAAGGGTGTAGGAGCAACTCGGTCCCGATAACATAAAAGTTGAAAAAATTCTCTGCAAAAATAACAAAAAGCAAATCTACCATCCGAAATTGAAGAGAATTTAAGAAGAAATATGTAAAACGTTTAACAGAAAATATATAATCGTGTGTGAGCGAGATAGTCCCTACAAAGGAAAAGTACTTGCTAAAGAAAGTCTTGTGTGTTAGTATGTGGTGTGTTTTTCTAACGCTGTTCTGGAGTTACTTTCTCAACGATGTTCTGGCTTGTTAATTTTGCTGTTTTGTTTGAACATTCGTCTTTGGACGGTGAGTGTTCGTGCCGTGAGACTGACTGCCGACCGCTGTTCCTGGGCTGTAGAAAGTTTCTTTGGCTGATTTTATAGTAATCCACTTCCCGACCAAAATTTCTGACTTTTGGTCTTTATTGCCATGGGTCGAAAAATGTGGTTTTTGGATTCACGTGGCTTGCTTACAACTATGTCCTCGCAGGCGTTGATTTTTGTTCTGCTCTGGTGTATCTGGATCTGGAATAACCATTGTATTTTCGACTCGACACAAGATTCATTTTCATTCATTTTATTCATTCTATTTTTCAAGGCACGATAGTTTATTCAAGTGCTCTAGCTATTACTTTACGCTGACATCTTCTATACATGTAATCTTAATATTTAACGAACAAAGTTTTGTTTAGTCTATATACAATTCTGAACTCTCTGTGAGGATCAAATTCACCTCACAAAGTTAACTTTACTTGTACACTAAGACTCCACGAGGAAATCTTCAGGGAAATTAATTTGTTGTGTAACTAAGCTTGGAAAAGGTAAGAAACCCTAGTTAGCTTTATTCGTCTACTTATAGTCAAAAGAAAGAATAAACCCAAATAATTTTTTGATATTGATTTCTATTACCTGTTCAAAAATTGTTTATAAGCATAAGCATAAAAAGGACATCTGACTTTTTCAATGAATGCAAAAAGGCAGGTGCCAGCGGTACGTACTAATTACTTAACAACCTAAATTTGTCATTTAATCTCTTTACCGCAGTTTGTCTGCATGCTGACACCTGGCCGATTGAAGCTGACCCAAATAAAGTGTTGAAGAATCACCTGCTTCTAATTGCATTTTCCTTTGTTTTGCCAAATTCCATTTGGAACCTGAACACCGGAGAGAGAGGTGGGGTCCGGGGGAAAAGGCAAAGACCCTGGAAGAAGATGTCAAGTATTTTTAGTTTAAACTGGTATCGCTGAGAGTTTCTTTGACATGTGACGTCTACACGTGCTTTATCAGCGTTGTGTCCGTATTAATGAAAAGGACAATTCAGTGGCTTCTCTCAAAAAGACACTTTTTCTTAGTGAACCATATAAAATTATTATTTTGTACAAATTTAGTTGGTTGATTGGTTGGTTTTATGGTATGTCTTGTGTTATTTCATGTTGAAGTCACTTTTACAAGTATGGTCTCCAATAACATAAAATACAAAGTATATGTCTTCACAATAATTCTTAACAGGTAAACACTTCATACTTTGCTGTAATATCGATATTTTAAGAGCCAATGTATTAATAAAGTTAACAATCATTCTAAACAGGTAAAAACCTTTTACTTAGTTGCAATATTGGGACAATAAACCCGCTGTTCAACCCCCACTATCTCAACCTCCTAAACCACTCATAGCCATCCGATTATCTTGTGGTTTCTCATATTTACCAACCCCTCCGCTCGGGCAGGATATGACACAAGGTCAATATTTAAGCGGAGTTTAACTGGTTTGAATTCAGAGTTTTCCTTCTCCTAGACTAGTTGCCTCATTAAGGCTGAAGAACCCAGTCTGCCCTACTATTTACCCATAGCTGGAGGGAGAATTATTGGATTCATACCTTTCCCAAGGGTATTAGTGCTATGTGAAATGCAATCAGTCTCATCCAGGATTTGAACTCGTGTCGCCGTGTTCATTTCCTACGGCGATAACCATAACACCACGGGCACCTCCATTTTTTTTTATGGCGGTGCCCGTGGTGTAATGGTTATCGTCGTAGGAAATGGACACGGTGACACGAGTTCAAATCCTGGACGAGACAAATTATCTTGTAGTTTCTCTCATCTCCTGCCAGGGGTATTTCACATCTCTTTACCAACACACAAAAAACAACATACACAACCAAGAGGGTGTAAGAAAAGAAGAACAAACAATCACGGGCTTGGGTTAGCTCCAAGTGCAAGAAGGGAGAAGTTTGTGACACTTTCCTAGCATTCTGTGCTTCTGTGAGCTATCGCGAGCGTGTATTCGAGCGAAATTCCCACAAAGTCACCAGGAACGCTGACTCATCCTCTCACGTTGGTCACCCCGGCCTCTGAGTCCACAGGCTCCTGCTCTCTTGACTTCCCTCTTCGGCCGACTGCCCTTTTCTGTTCTCTTCTGTTGACTGTCCTGGTCTGTTCTGCCCTCTTCTGTCGACTGGTTTCTTCTGCCGACTGCCCTGTTGGGACCTTGCCTTCCCTCGTCTTCTTTCGGTCTTATGGGAAATCTCGCGCGCCAGCCCTTTGTGTGGTTTTCGCGCCAAAACAGACAAAGGAAACCTCTGAGTGGCACTCACCCACACCCACACTCACAGAGACGAATGCCATTATCGTGCCACAATATTGATATCTTAAGCGATAATGTATTAATAATGTTCACAATCATTTTAAAGAGGTAACCACTTCATATTTAGTTGCAGTAGGAATGTTTTTACGAAACAATTAATTATCTTCCTACGTTGCGTTTTTTAATCCAGACAGCAGATCAGTCGCTGACGGGAGTCGCCACTCGATGAGTAGACGGATGAGACCGCAGAATTAAGAAAGTAAAAAAAATCGGATGCCCACCGACAGTGAACAAGACACGGCTTTATTACAACAATAATTTTTAGTTTATAAAAAAGAGTCTTTAAAATAGTACGTATATTCACCTTTCCCAGTGGATAGTAGTAAAAGAACAGAGACCTAATTAATAGTCTATCGATTTCTCAGCATTCAAAGTCAGGCACAAGGTCTCTCAAAATGTCGTTTAAGTTTTCGGTTTTTTCTTCTCGCTTTCTTTAGTTTGGTATAAGATAATATCGGGTGGCGGTTAAGTTCAACTTTCTCAGTCTTTGGCTTCTAGCTTCTCTGGGTTTCTCTTGGTTTCTTGATAGTCTGGTTCAAGGTGATTTCAAGTATCGTTTTATGTTCTCTTTTCTCAGTCTCTGGCTTGTAGCATCTCTAGATTTCTTGATAGTCTTAATTTCAAGTTGCTATAATGTTCGCTTTTCTCAGTCTTTTGCTTCTGGTTTCTTTGTGTTAGGGAGTCTGGTAAAAGGCCAACTCAGAGTTTCTTAGAGTCTCAACCGTTTAGCACTGATCTCTCTAAGTATCGTATTATCTGGATTTCTCTTTGCTTCTATATCTCCGCGAGTCTAGTACAGGGTCATCTCAAAGTGTCATGTTATCTTAGTTTCTCTTCACTTGTCCACAGTCCGGTGCAAAGCCATCTCGAAGTAAAATATTACCCCAGGTTTTCTCTGTCTCGCACTAAGTGACGTATTATCTTAGGCTTTCTCTGCCTTTTCCTCTTGGACACTCTGGTGCAAGGCCAGAGCCCAGAGCGATGGGAATCTAGCAGCTTCTTTCTGCCAGTCTCCGCAGGTCTCTGTCAAGGGACGAAACTATTACTTATATGCATTTTCTTTCTACCATGGGGTAGTGGTTGGCATATCTATTGATAATATTATTTTTTCCTAATTTGGATTTCCATAATTAATTCTACTTCTTCGACTTTCTGCTCCTTCCATACTCGATTTCCTCTAACTTCTACCCAAAGGGGCCGGTCTTTCCTCCTATTCCTTTAATATTTCACTTTTACCCATTTCCAACCCAGTGGGCAGTTAATCTGGAATTGTGACGTTTGGACTTGTTCAAATTATAACGGTAATTATAAATTATAATTATAATGATAAACTGAAAATTTCCACACTTGAATTTAAAAAAAAAAAAGTTATTCAAGATTTATTGTTTCCAAATGACAATTTTATTCAGCCCCAGGGTCAAATTTGCCTGCTTCGTCCAGGATTTGAACTCAGCTCGTCAAGTCCATTTCCAGATGACGATAACCTTTATCCCATGTAATATATACTGTGATCTATGAAAAGATATATCATGTAATATATACTGTCATATATTACATGATATATACTGAGATATATAATGTGATATATGATGTGATGCATACTGTGATATATGATGAGATGTAATATATTAATTGATCTGGCTTTTTAAGTCTATTTTATGTGGTTTGCAATTTTCAAATAATATATATATAAATCATAAGTGACATTCCCCTATGAACTCCTACACATGGACACACCAGTGATGACTGACCAACAAAGACTTATATACCTCAGTGGATGCAGTCTAGAGGACCTACCAGAAGCGATGATTGATGGGGACAGATGGAGAGAGAGAGAGAGAGAGAGAGAGAGAGAGAGAGAGAGAGAGAGAGTCGTTTGATTCCATGCTATCAGATTGACTTGATAATTATATATATATAAATATATATATACTCAACCTCTCCACATAAGCTGGATATGGCATAAGGTCAGTTTTAAGTAAAGGTTTGAATTCAAAGTTTTCTTTTTCATGGACTGGTTGCCATACTTAGGTTAAAGAGCCCAGTCTGTTCTACTCTTTTACCCATAGCTGAAGGGAGAAAAATTAGCTTCGTACCTTTCATAAGGGTATTAGCGCTATGTGAAATGCAAATAGCCTTGTACAGTATTTGAATTTGGGTTGCCGTGTCCATTTTCTTTGGTAGTAACCATTACACTACAAGTGCCCCTCTCTCTCTCTCTATATATATATATATATATTTAAGTGTAGGCTGAAAAGTTCGTTGGCTAAAAAGTGTATATGATGTTGTCGTATCTGCTGTTGATCACTTTTTTAACAATAGGATCGAAGCACTGTAAAATCAATTGAAGAAGTGTGTTGACTACAAAGGGGACTATGTTGAAATATAAACTTCATTTGGTCACATTCCATGAGAGTATCTTGGTCAGCCAATGAACTTTTCAGCCAAACATCATAAGAATAAATAATCATTTAAAAATTGTTTAATAAATCAAAAAGTGCTCAACTGCTGTCCAGCAGAGCAGTATAAAAACTAAAAGAATTAGAACTTAGCTCACCAAGTCCATTTCCTAAGACAATAACTGTCACACTATGTACTTCCATGTGATATAAGTTAAAATTTATATGATTCATAGAAGATTTAGTGATACTGTTGTCATCTTAGAAATGTAACTAGCAACCCCAGTTCAAATTTTGAATGGGGCTAGTTCTATTTCTATTTGTGCTACTGCTTTTTACAAATTAACCTGGTGTTGCATTCTGTCCATGGTAGAAGAGTTGGATAAATACAGGTTGCACATTTTGGCAATCGCAGCATACAATTTTTAAAATTGACTGATTGCTTTTAACAGCATGTCAACTTGTCTGGGGTTATTTTATGCCTAGAGGTTAGGGAATTGCATACATTGTACGTTTGTATTCACATTTTTTGTGTAGTTGTTTTTTGTGAAATTTTTGCACACAGTTATATGACATCAAGTATTCCTACATAATACAAACAAATTGCACAAATTGTTTGATTTCAAGTATTCTTATCTAATACTAATAATTATATGATTTGGAGTAATTATTTCTAGTTTATAAGGAATATTTGTTTGCACACATTTATATGGTTTCAATTAGCTCATAATAATAATCCTGAGTAAGTAATTATGGTTTCAAGTAAATATTCTTGAAACAAATAATTTTCAGTAACATGGTTTCAAGTATTCCTATCTAATACAAATAATTTTTAAACAGATCTGTTTGGCCCGTATACCTCTCAAAGTTCCAGAACTGGAACCTCACCATTAGGTACAGTTTAGTGTCATACCCAGAACTATACTTTTGGGGGGATTCTTATCCCTCTGCAGTGGAGACAGTAGATTCTAAGTGGTCTTCAAGTTGAGAATTTCCATCTTTTCACTTAAAAAAAGCATTTTTTTTTGGTCCTCTCTTTAGCATCTCCGATTGTCCAGCACTAATACTTTAGGAAACATTATTGAATAAAAAATTTTAAAAACTGCATTTCTATTATAAAATCATTAGCAATGTATTCATATTGGACAGAGAATAACCTAATTCTGTAAGTAATGCTTGTATTCAATCTTGACTACTGATAATCAACGCATTTCTATGGAGGAAGTCACTATGGCATGGCGGCTAACATAATGAACTGTAATATAGCAGTGAGTGAGAACTCCAGTCATGCTACTACATTCACTTTTGTCGCAATACCCATTGGAAATGTATGAAATCCCTTATTCCCTCAGCTATGGGTAAAATAGTACCACTACTCTTCTTCAACAAAGATGACTTTGGCATTAAATAACTCATGAAGGTTGATATGCCATAAAAGAAAGAAACCAAACCAAATCATTTCTAAAGTAAATGCTTCCGCAATGCTTTGTATATAATCGATTAATTCTGCAATGCTTACATTAATGTCAACTTCTTGAGTACATATAGATTGAGTGAGGAATGTAAAAACTAAGGAATTTTTTTTTCCTAGGATTGATCATGGGTAAATAAAATCATAGAAAGCAAAACTGCAGTTAAAGTATGACTGCTGTGAACAGATGATTGAGCTCTCACCAGCCAGTGGGAAACTATTACGAATGTTGATAAGATAACTTTATTATATCACTTAATCTTTCTCTGTGTCACTTTCTCTTATTCTTACTTTTTCTCTTTCTTTCTTTCTCTCTCTCTCTCTATATATATATATATATGTGTGTGTGTGTGCGTGTGCAAATGAAGTCTAGTCAAAGATGAAAAAATTTTTTAATCTTTTTGATCCAACATTTGCACACATGATTTCTTTTTAAATTAAATGATTGATTCATTGATGTCAATGGCATGTTTAACCATCTGGGGTTATTTTATGCATAGATTTTAGAGAATTGCGATCATTATACATTTATATTTACATTTTTAATGTAGTTGTTTTATCAGTTTTTTTGCACACAATAATATGGTTTCAAGTATTCCCATCTAATACAAGCACTTTGCCCACAATTATATGATATCAAAAATTCCCATCTAATACAAACACTTTGTCCACATTTGTATGGTTTCAAGTATTCCCATCTTATACAAATACTCTGTACACAGTTGTATGGTTTCAAGTATACCTATCAAATACAAACACTTTGCCCAGTTGTATGGTTTCAAGTATTCCTATCTAAAAATCACTCTGTACACAGTTGTATGGTTACGAGTATTCCCATCTAATACAAACACTCTGTACACAGTTGTATGATTTCAAGTATTCCTATCTAATACAAACACTTTGCACACAGTTGTATGGTTTCAAGTATTCCTATCTTATACAAACACTTTGCACACAATTATATGATATCAAACATTCCCATCTAATACAAACACAGTGCCCAAAGTATTCCTATCAAATACTATTAATTATATTGTTTCAAGTAATTATTTCTTTAAAATTGTCATTTGTTTTCACACTGTTATATGGTTTCCATTTACTAATAATAATTGTCAGAAAATAGTTATCGCTTCAAGTAATTCTCGTTGGTCTCGAGGCAGGTCTGCTGTCAGCGTCCTCGAGAAGAGGTTCTAGGGATGCCTGATCTCGAGAGCTACCGGCTCGTCGAGAGACTGGCTTATCTGGGCTGATCGTTAACGAAGAAGGCAGTGTTGAAGGCAGTTGGAGGCAAAGGGATGAAACTCTTTTTTCTATCGAGTGCCGAAGAGCTCTGCGAAGCCTTCCTCGGTCCAGTGACTTTTCATGGCCTCGGAAGAAACTATATCGTGGGCTATTGGAGGGCCCCGTTTCGGATCCTCTGGAGAAGCGGCTCGGCTGGTCGCTGGGGGAGATTCGCTCCCAATGGAATTGGGCGCCAGGCTCGAGCTTCTTGAACAATTCCGAGTTCTCGCTCATCTGGCGGCTCGCCCGGAATGTGTTGACCCTCCGCGACTGGGCTTACAGAGCATGCCGTGCAGACATGCCTGACTGCCCCCGTTGCAGCAGTGGAGTGGAAGAAACGGCTTTGCACGCCTTCTACTACTGCGAGCGGGTACGGCCGTTCTGGAGTCACGTCGAGAAGTGGACAGCTCGTATCAGTCCCTGACTGCTCGTGCTGCTTGACGTTGGTTACGTCATAGACAATGTTGTACCTCTGTATAAGGGTGAGAAGCGTGTGGTGTTTCTCGCGATCCTGGCTGTAGCTCGAATGGTGATTTGGGTGACGTGAAACAAGGGATTGTATGAGAGTGAAAGCTTTTCTCATCGGGATCTGATCTTATACTTTAGGCATCAGTTTAGGGTCAAGATTAGATGTGATAGAAAACGCTTGGACTGCATAACATCTGACAAAAGGTGGGTGTATGCAGCAAGCCTGGTCGTACGAAAGGGGGCAACGTTGGAGTCATCCTTCCCTCCTCTTTCTGCGCATGGCGACGACTGTCCGGGTCGGTCGGGACACCACCTCGGGTAAGTAGGATCTTACGCTTTCTCTAGTCTTCCTGGCCCGCTAGTTAGTTGTGTGAGAGGTGTTATCTTCCCCTTCAGCTAGTTGTTAGATTCGCAAGATCCTCCCCACACACCCTGTTCTTCTTTCTTCCCTAATCACTTGCCAGCCCGTATTTCTTGAGGATCTTGAACACACATTACTGTATTCTATATTGTCCTATTTCCCGGCCGCTCCCTTCCCCTCATGTTTTTCTTTTATCCCGATTAGGATAGGTCCCCTCCCCCATAGGGACAGCCTAGCTTGTTTTCGGTCTATCCTTGAGACCGGAAAACAATCGGCTCTCCACATCACAGAGGAGGGATCGGAGGGAAACCAAACGGGCTTATTTTATGTTCTCTCGGGGCTTTTTTCTCCAATCCCCCATCATGCTGTTTTTTCCATTGTATGTATATCATCTCACCTCGTCGGGTTTTTAAGTAGGTCTTCTTTCCATGGAGTGAATGAAGTATTATGGTGACTGGTTGTGTAATAGGGGACGAAAGAATGGATTTATTGTCAAGAGCGAATGAAGATGATTGGAACTAGCTAGGGCTCCCTAGAAATACCATTGAATAACACAGTTTTCTTCCCTTTCTTCCTCTCCTCAAAAAATTTCAGGCTTTGTGCCCACTTTAAAAAAATGTATATATTTTTTCTAAAAAGGAAATAAAATCCTTTCAAGTAATTCTTCTTAAAACAATTAATTTAGAGTTATAGTATTATAGTATATCAAGCATTCCCATCTAATACAATTTATTTGCATACAGATCTCTTAAACCCATAGATAGGACTCTAACTGGTACTACCACTCTAGGTCAGAATGGACTATGTGCCAAAATAGCACTCGTATCTGCAAACTTTACCTTACCTTACCTGGTAGCACGGATATCCCTGACCCTCTCTCGCCACTCCTCCCTATCGTTCATCGCCCTAGGTAGGTCTTCAGGACAACATCCTGTATCCTCACATAGCTGCTGAATGTACGTTCGAACTGGTCGTCCTGCTTTTGCGCGGCCATGTGTGGGGATCCATAAGAGTACATCTCTTATGAGTTCATCTCTGCTTCTCCAGCAGTGTCCCGCATGTCTGGTTCGTCTAACTTGAATAGTTTTCGTGATAGGGGGCAGGTGGCCGTACAGTTGGTGTCTTGTGGGGTGTTGCTGCCAGGACTTGTTCAGGATTGCACGCAGCATTCTTGTGTAATTGCCATCTAGCTTCTTCTCCAGCCGTTTTGTTAGCGTCCATGTAGTGGAGATGTCCCCCGTTTGGTTATAGCACATATATTCCGTTTTGTGTGCATTAACATAGAGGCCTATGCTTGTTGCTGCTCGTTCCAAACTATGCAGAAGTGTTTCGGCTTGGTCAGGTGTATTTGCCAGTATCGCTATGTCATCGGCGTAGTCGGCGTCGGTAATTGTTGTTGCGAGGTATCTTCTGCTTCTTTTCTTCGTCAGTTCGAAGCCATTCTCTTTGATTTTGTCAATCGATGTTCTAAGTACGTAGTCTAGACAAATGATAAAGAGGTACGGGGCCAGCGTGTCCCCTTGTAGTACTCCTGCTACAATTACCTTACCTTAAACCTTTACCTTATAACTTTACCTTTTAACAACCTTACAACTAAACCTTACAAACCTTACAAAACCCTACCACCTATCGGAACCTTGAACTCTTTTTTGAACTCTTTCATATTCGTTGTTTGTTCCATTTGATGTAAAACCCTGTTTATTGTTGTTGTTGTTGTTGTTGTTGTATATAAATTTTGTTGCACTAAAAGTCGTTCGTCTCCTTTCTTCAAAAGCTGTCACCAATTCCCTACTGCTGTTGAAGTACGGTTTATTCTTTTACAAAACGTAGGAATAAACAGGGATTTTCGGGGCTTATAAAAATCCCCATAATATATTTATAATTATGATTAAAATTGAATGCTGATAGCATTTTTTAATCTTTACTTTATTTTGGTTTGGTTTGGTTTTATGACATATTAACAATTGTTGGTTATTTAATGACTAATCCTGTTTTTGTATATATGTATATATTAAATATATCATTTGTAAACACATTTTGTAGATACATACTGTTGAATGATCAAACAGTTCTTTTTCTAATAATCCAATATAGCATAAGTCAACAAAGTTAAATGGTTCCAAGTATTGCGATGTATCTCTAACAATTAAATCAATTAAAGCGATGGACTGCGGAATCGTAGTAAGCGAGTTTGTACTCCAGTCGCGCTATTACGTTCACTTTCGGGCAAATACCCTTGGGAAAGGTATGAACCCCCTTATCCTCCCGGCTATGGGTTAAATAGTACCACTACTGTTCTTCTAGGAGAATAGCTTTGGCATTAAATAACCTACAAAGGTTGATATGCCATTAAACAAAGAAACCAATTCAATCAGACATCAGTCATTTGTGTACACATAGTTAAATGATCAAACTTCTATTTCAAACAATTCAATTTAGCGTAAGTCATTTGTTTGCAGTCAGTTTAAATGTCAAACAGTTCTATTTGACCCATAGATAGGACCCTTTCAGGTGCTACCATTCTGGCTCAGAGTAGACCTGGGAGCAATGACAATAAAGAGGTACTCTGCATTCCCCAAAGCTCCAGCCTTACTGGAGCCTCATCATCAGATTGTTTTGTATCATATCCAGGACACTTGTTGCGTGGAGGTCTTACCTCTCAGCAGAGATGCAGTTAGTATATTTTACAGCCCCAACCAACTAGGCTTTTAATCTTTTGAGTGCTCAATGCACAATAAGACTGAGCAGCATAACAGTATTTTCAAGAATAAAAAAGAATAGCAATAAAAACAGGATAAGACTCTGAGTTTCATGTTACCAATTCTCAAATCAACCAGTATCACCATGTATGCTTGTTTGGTTAAAAAGGATCCTCTCTTTAGTATCGTTGTTTTGATGGTATATCAACCTTTGTGGAGTATTTAATGCCAAAGTAATCCTTGTAGAAAGACAATGGTGGAACTATTTAACATAGCTGGGGGGGAAAAGGGATTCAGACCTTTCCCAAGGATATTAGTTGACAAGAATTCAAATACGCTTATTACAATGTCAGAGTCCAGCACTTTAACCACTCTGCCACAGGGACTCTCATATGTTTAAATGGAATGGGGAAGGGAAAAAAAGACACACATGTTACTTCGTCTATATATAGATATAGAGGGTTTAAACTGCATATATATATATATATATATAAAGAGGGAGAAACAAAGATGTTTTACTCACACAAACACAAACACATACTTATATATATATACATACACACACACATATATATATATTTAGGCATGTACATATATATATGTATATAATTTTTTGAGGTCCAAAAAGAAGAAAGAAATATTTTAAAATGAGTAGGTCCACGAAGAGATTTCTTCTCTTCGTGGACTTACTCATTTTAATATATATATATATATATATATATATAAGTAAATAAACGATTGTAATCCGACAATATGTAGAGAAAAATTGATAACAAGACAATCCAAGGATTGCATTGTTATCAATTTCTCTCTCTCTATATATATATATTTATATATATGAGTGCATTAGTATAATATCTGTTTCTGTCTCTCTTTCTCCTCTTTTCTCTCTCTCTCTCTCTCTCTCTCTCTCTCTCTCTCTCTCTCTCTCTCTGTACATATTACGTTCAAAAGAACAGATAAGAAATTATATAGTACTTTTTATATATACATCTGAATATATGTATATTTTAACCAAAGGGCAAGTTGTAGTCTGCCTTGTTACATTTAGAAGAAAGGAAAATATAAGAATGTGGACGAGAATATTGGTGAGTTTCAACAACTTTAATGACAGCCAGAAAGATAACCCTTGTACTGTGAGTTCGAACATGGAAGAAAACAGTTGCAAAAGAAAGAGCTGGAATTAAACATCTAACCTTGAAGTTTCGAGACCAGTGGGTCTAAGAGGAATGAATAAAAGATGAAAGAATGAACTCCTAAAGGAACACTGACCCAAAAGTTGAATGTGCTCATCTCATGTTGTGATGGTCTGTTTCTGCTGCTGGAATCGTCAAGAAGAGTTAGTGAAGAAGAGAGTCGGTCTGTCCTGTTCGAAAAATATGTGAGAAAGAGAGGACGAGGGTACGTTACATCGCCTTTTATATTGCCCGGGAAAGTCACCCGGGCAGAATGGCATTATTCATTCTCATTGGACCAAATATATAAAAATATAAAATTGGAAATATATAAAATCGAAACCTCAACGGCCAAAGTAATTCCCGTACTAAATAATAATTTGAAATTCTTTCTTTCTGCTACAATATATATATACGCACATTTATATATATACAAATACGGGGCACGATGGGTCAATTGTCACCATTTCTAATTATCAATTTCTCACATGCGCTTTATTTGTTTCAGATTTTGTCCACTGTGCAGCAAACTAGTGTCAATTGGGTACTGTCTGCGAGGAAAGCAGAACCATGATGCCATTCATTTCTCCAAAAATCTGGAAACGGCATGCTGAACTGCTTAGTATTCATGCCAGACGCTCCAATTCGAAGATTTCAGAGTGTTTGGGTATCAATCTAAGGACAGTGTAGAGGATGCGAAAAGAATTGAATGTGTCCAATGGTGATTACGAAAGTATGTCATTTTGGAAGCCTCATTCTGATCGTTCTAATAAGAAAAGACCTTCCGAATTCGTTGGTGAGATTATAGGGTCCGGGCAAGCTGTGTTGCCGTTTGCTATCTGGCTCAATTCTGGGTTATTCTATTCTTATCCCTCTTTTGTTTTGTTGGTTTAACTTCTTGGATAAAAAGGCCCTAAAAGAATTATATGAAAGAAGATAGTAACAAATAGGAGCCGAAGACATCTTTTATATTTTTCCTTTATTTTTGGGTTTAACAACCAATCAGTGGGTGAGGAAACTCTCCCTGAATACAATTGAAATGGTTGAATCTCCCAGTCAAGGTGTTAAAAATGCGTTAGTCGTTTCTTGGGTATATATGTGTCCTTATTCGGTGTTTAAAGCTTTAACAACGTGTTCGGTATATAAAGCTTTAGCGATGTGTGAGTCACCTTTGGGGAGTTCCTTTAAATCAGGTGTTTTAATCATGGGTTGTTAATGAAAGAGACGACTACTACCAGTGGAAGGGTTAGCCAATGCGCCGTCTAAAGACGGACGCATGGCGTCCCCCACCATTTTGCAAGAATGATCTAGGTATTGGCACTCCACTGAAGACATTCACTATTTCTTATACAAGATTAGAAAATGACAATTTTTCTTACTGACCATGAAGGATAAAAGGACCGTGCTGCAAAGCTTTTGAACAAATTCAAGCATTCTCTCCAACTGAACATGCTTTGGTTTTTCTCAGAAGAGAAAAATTTCTGCCAGGACCTGATGGTGAACTCACAGAACAACCATTGGCTTCTTCTGCCCGATGTACTGATATTGATGAAAACTAAACATCCAGTTCACATCATGGTGTTTGAGGTGGTCATTAGCAATGGTTTCATTCATCTTTTTACATGGCCTAAAACCCAACATGCAGGTTTACATCAAGAGGGGGTAGTGTTGCCCAGGATTGAGAGAGTGACAGTTGGAAGACTCTACGTCTGGCAAAAGGACCCTTCACCGTGTCACACAAGCGGTAGAATTCTCTGTGTTGGCTGTCAGAAAATTTCTGCGACCACATCACCCCTAACATCTAGACGCCTAATTCCCCAGATTGCAATCTCCTTTATTATACATGGGGTGGAATTGAACGCGAAACCAACAAAACTCCATACAACACTAAAGATGAACTGAAGGCAAGAATAACAGCAGCATTTACTAATCTAAATAAGGTGATCATCAGAAAGTCGTCTGAAGGCTGTGGTTGTAGCCAACGACGATTTCTTTGAATGAATTAGATCTATATTATTTCTTGATATTTTCATGTCATTTTGGTAGATACATCTGATAAAATGAGATATCAGTATTATTTTGTTAAGAGGGATTAATGTCGTTGAGAGTGTTCTCAATTCCCATTGGAAAGTTGACAACGACCACCTAATCCTTTTACACAATGTTTGGGACAAGTTTCGGCTAACCTCTGTTGGTATTCCGTGAGGTATCCCTTTAGCGAGTACAAAAGTTCGTACTGCCTCATTGATAAAGAAAGTGTATATACATGTGTGTGTGTGAGTACATGTGTACTTGTTTATTCACCGTTAGCCTTGTAGGCGAGTTACAGTTTTTGTCATGTTAACTCCACAGTGGTTCCAGGTAAAAAAGGCCGAATTCGCTTTTTCCTTTCTCTCACAGAAAGTCCGGCTTTTGGTATTCTTCTGCCGGCTGATTTGATTGGTTTAGTTCAACTAATTTACTTCTGTGCAGGAATTCGTCCGCCAGTGGGAAATAAATCTAATACAAATGATTTTCAAACCAATCTAAGTAAGTAAAGTTGACGACGATGGTCGAGGGCGACCAGAAGGCTCCCCTTTCAATAGCTACTACACCGACATGTAGGGAAGGGCGCTACTCCTTTCGCTGGATTGCTCCACTTTACCCTTGATATGTACCTTACATTGCTGAGTGGGAAGCAAGGAGGTATTAAGTACTATTTTTAACGTCTTTGGTATGATGAAAACTGGGATTGAACTCCGGTCTCCCAGACCATTGGCGAACACTCTAACCACTAATCCAATGATGCCAGGGAAACTTCCTCTAAGGAGCAGGTCTTTGTGTTTTTCTGAGTAAGATTAAAAAAAAATGTTTGTCAGAAAAACAAGCAGATTTCTAAAAAAATATTATATAAGCATGACTAAGCTTTTCAACATTGGGTATGAATTAAAAGCTCTCTTTCCTCTTCTATTTGAAACAGAATATGATTACTTGTGTGCATATGTGTGTGGTGTGTGTGTGTGTGTGTGTGTGTGTGTGTGTGTGTGTGTGTGTGTGTGTGGTCATATATACATAGTCGAAAACGTTTGAGAACAATAAAACAAAAAAAGCAAAAGAAATATTCCTATTTGTCTGATCACTTCTGTTCATCTTACATATATGTATATATAAATATATATATATATGTGTGTTTGTTTGTTTGTGTGCGTGTGTGTGTGTGTGTGTGTGTGTGCTCACCTTAGACGAACCAGACATGCAGGACACTGCAGGGACGAGCTCATAAATGATGTACTCCTATGGACCCCCTCATATGGCTGGGCAAAAGCAGGACGACCAGCTCGAACAGTAGCTATGTGAGGATACGGGATGTAGCCCTGAAGACCTGCCAGAGGCGATGAACGATAGGGAAAAGTGGCGAGAGAGGGTCAGGGATATCTGTGCTAGCGGCACGACATGATGATGATATCACATATTTAATACATATATATATATGTGGGAGGGGTCACCTTGTTTTATTATATCACATTGTATTTAATACATATGTGTGTGTATGTGTGTGTGGTCACCTTATTTTATAATATCACATTGTATTTAATATATATATATATATATATATCCAGGTGTTTGTTACAAACACCTGGATATTTTATACATATATGGTCACATTGTATTATGTATATGTATGTTTGTGTGTATGTGTATGCATATATATCCATATCGTCATAGTGTATTATATATGGGTGTGTATATGAGTCATATCATCACATTGTATTATACATATCTATTTATCTATCTATATATATATATTGTCATACACAAACTGTTTCGTTCTATCAGAACTCTTCAGTATGGCTAGACATGCAGGACGCTCGTAGCCGGAAACGAAACCCGTCCAACTTTACGTTAGACTAAGTCTCAGACCTCTCGGCCAACAAGCGGACCACGTTGGCTAAGGGAATTTTTAAGGTATTTATTTAGCAACAGCAGCAGCAGCAGCCGTTTGTTTACATTTTTATACCCTATCGGCTACCAGAGTGCTCAATTCTTTCGAAGAGCTTTGCATTATGCGAGCAGCGGCCGACAATTCCTTCACCAGAGTGCTCAACCCCCATGGGGGAGCGTATATATATATATATATATACGAGGATCATTAAATAAGTTTCCAGACTTTTTTCGTATGGGTACTTTAATTGATAGTACACACATGAAACTCTAGTCCCCTTCAAAGTAATCTCCCCCGGCTGCAATGCACTTGTTGTGCCGTTCCAACAACTTCTGGAAGGCTCCATAGAAGTCCTCTTGTGTGAGCATGTCAATGACCTTCGTCACAGCCTCTTTCATCTCCTCAATTGTCTCATAATGACAGCCTCTGGGCTTAAGGAATAAGCAAAAGTCACAGGGAGCAAAGTCTGGACTATAGGGAGGCTGAGGAACTGACTTGTGCCCATCTTGGTCAAATAGTCTGTGACAAAGATGGAGTTGTGGACTGGTGTATTGTCCTGGTGGAAATGCCACTGACCCGGTTTGAAGAGTGCTGGCCTTTTCTGACAGAATCTCTTCCTGAACTCCCTTAAAACCTCAACATAGTAACCCTCACCCTAACCCTAACCGTTTGGCCAATCAACTCTGGTGTATTGACTTCCTTACTTCTCCCACACCTCTCATCATCCCTCACAGACTCCCTGCCTTCCTTGAATCTCTTATGCTACTCAAAAACTGATGCTCAATTCATGCAAGATAGTTGAAAAGCAGTCGGAAGCATTCAATACGTTTCTATAGTATCATTTTTTCCAAGTTTAAAACAGAATTTATTGCATATCATTCTTCTAAAGTGTCAGATTGCAAATTTGAAATTCACCAGCTGTGAAAATCAGTCTTTAGTAGGGTGTATTCCGATTTCTGCTGTAGCTGTTCATTTGAATCTGAAATCATAAGAATTGGTCAGTCATCTCATAATATATATAGCAATAACATAGTTAATTTTCAAGAGTCTACGACAATTTTTAAATGCCCATACAAAAAAGTCTGGAAATTTATTGAAGGCACCATGTATATATATATATATATATATAAAATACAGTGACTATATGAATATATATATTTACACAAACCTATATATATACATTGCTCAGTCGGCTGGGGCTGTAGAATACACTGACTGAACCTCTGTAAAGGGGTAAGACCCCCTCCTCACAAGTGTCCTGGATATGACTCTAAATAATTTGATGGTTAGGTTCCAGTAATGCTGGAGCTTTGGGGAAGGAGGAGCACCCCTTCATTGCCATCACTCCCATGTCCACTCTGGTTCAGAGTGGTAGCACCTGATAGGGCCCCATCTGTCAATCAAATTGAACTAAACTGCGTACTTATGCTAAACTGAATCGCTTGAAATAGAACTGTTTTGATATTAAAACTGTACTTGGGTAAATTGAATAGTTTGAAATAGAACTGTTTTGACATTTAAATGTGTGTAAACAAAACCTATACTTATACTGAACTAAATTGTTTGAGTTAGAACTGTTTAACTAAACTGAATAGATTGAAATAGAAATGTTTTTGACAATTAAACAGTGTACTTTTACTAAACTGAATCATTTGATATAGTACTGTTTATTTGTATAAAAATGGATTTGGCATTCAATAATCTTTGAAGGTTGATATGCTATAAAACCCAAACAAACAATGTATACACACACACACACATATTTATTTCAATTACACTATATACATATATGTATATATATTTTTATGATAAATTATAGATTATTATTAAGAAAAAGCCACTCTTATCAAAAATATAAAGTTCACAATTTTCCAACCAACACACAGTATATATATATATATATATATATATATATATATATATATAGAGCGATATCTTTTATACATTCTTAATGATAAAATAATGAAATTGGTTTACTAATCTTACTTTGGTTCAAACTATCAATTTATTTACTTACCTTGATATCTATCTATATATATATATATATATATATATATATATATATATATATATATATATATATTCATATCTGTTTCTGCATCTATCTATATATTAATCTATTATCTATTGATTAAAGTCTGTTCCTATCTATCTATCTATCTATGTTCATATGTATTTCCACATCCATCTATCTATCTATTGATCAGTCTCTTTCAATCAATCAATCTATCTATCTATCTATCTATCTATCTATCTCATCTGTTTAGATCTATCAATCGATCTATCTAGCTATCTATCTTGTATGTTCACATCTTATCATTGATCAAAATCTATTTCATTCCTTCTATCTATCTAACTATCTATGAAAGTATGTTCACATCTATCTATCAATCTGTGTTCACATCAATTTCCACATCTATCTATTAATCAAAGTCTGGGGTGTACTTTTTGGGGGTCTGCTATTATCTATATTCTTGTTTCATGTACCTATCTTTGGAAAATATTGTATTTCTTATATTTTTTTCAATTCACTATTCACATAACTCATATTTCATTAAATTATATAATGTATATATATATAGCCATAAAGCCACATCATATATATATATATATATATATATATATATATATATATATATATATATATAAGAGCGATATCTTTTATACATTCTTAATGATAAAATAATGAAATTGGTTTACTAATCTTACTTTGGTTCGAACTATCAAGTTATTTACTTACCTTGATATCTATCTATATGTATATATATATATATATATATATATATATATATATATATATATATATATATATATCATCCACATTGTATTTGATATATAATTACAAAAGTTAATGAATTATTTACTATTATATAATCCTAGAAACAGTACAGAAAAATGAGGGAAGAAAAAAGGTTTTCTATTGGTTGCCATGTTTTACACAAATATTACTTGCTTATATGTCAGTACAATTAAAAATAGACAACTGTCCTACATACAGGACAAATCTTCTTCGTCAAAGAAAGCCATACACACAGTAACAAAACTTAGAAAAAAGATTTAAAAAAAAGAAAATAGAAAAAAGAATCATAGATTAATTCTGATGTTAATGATCTTGTCTATCGAAACTATCATT
>CAUZXS010003481.1:77500-120000 GCA_963585895.1 Sepioteuthis lessoniana
GTGTTGATTTAATACCACCAATCAATCATTTTGTTAATTTGACTCACTTAATGAAGCTGCAAGTAAATTATTTTTTGATGTTTCAAAGATAATTGCCGGGAGAATTAGATTTTGTTTACATTTTTTTAAAATGGTTTGTCAATCTGTTTGTACAGATGCTTTATTTTTTAAGTTCAAAAAACGGTAAAATAAGGAACAATATTGCTCTTCTACGCAATTTTTTCTTTTTCTTTATTTTTTTTATTCATTTTCATAATTTAATCTTTTAAAACGGTGGTTGATAGTGATAGAAAACAATTTAGGTTAAACTTTTTTAGACCTTTTATTGACATCCGTAGATTAAACTCTTCCACTCACTTCAGATGACATGGATTTTGTTAATTGATGTAAAAGAACTGAAAAAATAAATTTGACTGATATTCTATCTAAAATAATATTTTTTAGTCCTTTTTTTGTGTGGTTTTTCTTAGGTTATCATGTATCCATTAGGTGTGTTACGTGTTGTATGTTTAGCAGAAGCGGCTACTAGTCGGAGACACATGTCAAATAAGAACAGAAGTTAGCGAGCACGTGAGCTACCTTGCAAACAGCCAAGAAAAAGAGGTCTGTCTAATAGCTGTAATGAATGCTTATTGAGGAAGAATTTCTCTTTGGAGCCAAGAAGCCCCTCTTTTCAGACATGTGCCAATTTTGCTTCCAGTCAGAAGCCTCCTGGAAAACTACTGCGGTTTGAATTTATTTATTTTATTCATTTTTTTAATCCCCACACGTGATATATGATAAAAACACTGTTCATTACACAAAGTCCTTCATTATTCAAATATATAGTATCATTCTAAAATGTTAAGACTTCGAATCTTTTAGTGGTTGTTTCTTTCTTTGCCTTTGGGAATTCAAACAAACGATAATTCTTGGAAAATGTAATATAATTTGACAATATAATTCCATGCTCTCTTTTCATATTGAAATGATGCATTTTAGAAACTAACATGAAAATAGTTGTTAAAGAATTTAA
Source organism: Sepioteuthis lessoniana (assembly GCA_963585895.1). Classification (NCBI taxonomy): domain Eukaryota; kingdom Metazoa; phylum Mollusca; class Cephalopoda; order Myopsida; family Loliginidae; genus Sepioteuthis; species Sepioteuthis lessoniana. The sequence continues at coordinate 78,516 of CAUZXS010003481.1, forward strand.
CAAACCTTTTATTTGAAAACATTAAACGTCATAAAACAGAAAAACACCCACTAAATTGTTATAAACTGGAATTTTTTAATCACCATGCCCTATTTCTTGAAGAAAAACTCTCTATTCTTGGCAATAAAATGCTGTATCATTAAAATTTTTCTCCTCTAAAAGTCAATCATTTTGTGTAACATAGCCGGGTACTTACAAAAAAGTGACATTTTAATTACTTTGGTGATACTAATTTCTTATTTTTGCTAAGGGATTAAATAATTGACATATAACTTTGTCCAACAAATGTCAACATTTTGAGCAGTTATGTTTTGGATCAAAGTTACAACTTTGATCCAAGATATAACCTTTCAAGATATTTTTTAGTCTCAACTTTCAATTGAAGAATTTAAAGAAATAATAATAATTTATTCCTTGTAATGGCAATAGTCTCTAATTAGTTAATTATTGAATATCACAAGTCCTTAGCTTAAAATGTTCTCAATAATTGTAGGTTAGTCGTGGAGCCATCTCCACTTTAAATAGCACGCCTCAGAAATTAGTAAACCAGTTCATATACCTTGATAGCAATATCTCATCTTCAGAAAGTGATGTAAACATATACATTGGAAAGGCATGGACAGCTATTGATAGGTTATCAGTCATATGGAGGTGCCCGTGGTGTAATGGTTATCGTCGCAGGATATGGACACGGCGACACGAGTTCAAATCCTGGACCTGACTGATTGCATTTCACATAGCACTAATACCCTTGGGAAAGGTGTGAATCCAATTATTCTCCCTCCAGCTATGGGTAAATAGTAAGGCAGACTGATTTCTTCAGCCTTGGTGAGGCAACTAGTCTAGGAGAAGGAAAACTCTGAATTCAAACCTGTTAAACTCTGCTTAAAAAAAAATTGACCTTGTGTCGTATCCTGTCCAAGCGGAGGAGTTGGGTAAATATGATCAGTCATATGGAAATTATATTTCCCTGATTAAATAAAACAAGAATTCTTCCAAGTTGTAGCAGTATCAGTACTATTGTATGTTTGCTCCACCTCGACTTAAAAGAAAGGCTTAGAGAAAAAGCTATATAGAAACTACATAAGAAAGCTGTTGTTTTGAACAAATCCTGGAAGCAGCACCCAGCAAAACAGTGGCTGTACTGCCACTTTCCTCCCATCTCATAAACCATCCAAGCAAGATAAACATGAAGCAATGTTCTCCAGGGGACTTCTACACATGAACTTACTAATGTTGACCGCCCAGCAAAAACTTACATTCATCACCTCTTTTCAGACACTGGATGCCATCTAGAGAACTTATAAAGAGACTGTTGTATAGTGGCTCGTACCACATGACTCCTGGTATTGCAGAGGTATAAAAGGGCGTTGTGTTTCTTAAGCACGAGAGTTCTGCAAGATCTCGGTCAGTAGTAAGCCCACCTTCAGATGTAACACCTACAGAGAGAGACTTATAATATATGTTGGACTGTACCCCTTCAGTTAATAAATAGTTAACTCTATTTCACTGTGTATCTCTTCCTTACTACAATGCAACAGAGAGATAGCTGATAGGAACAGATGGTGGGAGGGAATCAATGCCTTGATGATGATAATGATAATATCCACTGAAAAAAAATGGACGGAAAGAAAAGATAAAATTTATTTACACATAGATTTGTTTGTGATGCTTAAAATATGCTGATTGTATCCCCTACAGTCAGTTGTCACAAGTTGAGCAGATAGTAAATCATTTTGTGTTCTCCCAAGATATTTCTGATCCATTCATTGGATTGAAGGCGGAATCACACCCATGTTTGGCAAGAGGCGACAACACCGTCTTACAATCTAAATTCTAAGTAGGATAATTTTCTTAATCTAATATATTTATTTTGCTAGGTCTGATGCACAGGAGTAAGGTTGTTTACAATAGTTGCTTTTACTTAGCAGTCACCCATCTAAGCAGTGAGCTGGCTCATCATTGCTCAACTTCAGTGATCTGATATATTTTCTGTGCTTTGTTTCATCTGGCTCACTAGCCTAAGGTTGCTTACGGTACCTGCTTCTACTAAATGGTTACCCATCTAAGCACTGAATGGTCTCATTGATTCTTAACTTTCCTCATCTGACTTGCCCAGTTGGCTGGAGCTATAGAATAGACCAAATGCTTCTCTGTAGAGGGGTAAGACCCCCACCCCAGCGAGTGTCCTGGATATGACACTAAACAATCTGATGGTGAGGCTCAAGTGATGCTGGAGCTTTGGGGATTGTGGAACACCACATCATTGCCATTGCTCCCAGGTCCACTCTGACCGGGAGTGGTAGCACCTGATAGGGCCTTATCTATAGGTTAAATAGAACTAAACTGCTAAACTAAATTGTTTGAGCTAGAACTGTTTGACTAAACTGAATAGCTTGAAAAAGAAATGTTTTTGACAATTAAACTGTGCACTCATGCTAAACTGAATTGTTTGAAATAGAACTGATTATTTGTATAAAAGTAGATTTGGCATTAAATAACCTACAAAGGTTGATATGCCATAAAACCCAAACAACCAACCAACCAACCAACCAACCACTCATCTGACAAAGCTTAGTCTAGAACACAGGAATAAGGTTGCTTACTGTTTTTACTCAGTAGTCTCTCTCAAAGTACTCTCTAAGCACAGTTGCCCTGTTGGTTGGGGCTGTAGAATACACTGACTGCACCTCTGCTAAGGGGTAAGATCCCGACAATAAGTGTCCTGGATATGGCACTAAACAATCTGATGGTGAAGTTCCAGTAATGCTGGAGCTTTGGGGAATATGGAGCACCCCTTCATTGCCATTGCTCCCAGGTCCACTCTGGCCCGGCGTGGTAGCACCTGATAGGGCCCTATCTATGGGTTAAATAGAACTAATAACATACTTATGCTAAACTGAATAGCTTGAAATAGAGATGTTTTTGACAATTAAACCATACTTACATTTAAACTGCATGCTTATGCTAAACTGAAACCGTACTTACATTTAAACTGCGTGCTTATGCTAAACTGAATTATTTGAAATAGAACTGTTTTTGACATTGAAACTGTATTTACACTAAACTGAATTGTTTAACATAGAACTGTTTTGACATTTAACTGTGTGTAAACAAAATCTGTACTTATACTTAACTGAGTTAACTAAATTAGAACTGCTTGACTAAACTTAATTGTTTGAAATAGAACTGATCATTCACATAAAAATGGATTTGGCATTAAATAACCTGCAAAGGTTGATATGCCATAAAACCCAACAAACCAACCAAACCAATCTAAGCATTGAGTAAGCTCATCATTGCTTAACTTCAGTGATCTGATATATTAACAAACCTTTGCTTAGTCTGGCACACAGGAGTAAGGCTGTTTACATTAGTTGCTTTAACTAAGAGGTAACTCATCTAAGCATTGAGTAACTTAAGTGATCTGCCATGAACGGGTACTTTCAGCATGACTTGACCGTTAAGTCAGGTAAAATATTTGTTTGTAAATATCAGAGAGGCAGATTCTTGGCACCATTTTTTGATTAAATCTTAAAATATTTTTGTCGTGACAAGTGTTTGATTACATCATTTTTATGCTTGCAGTTGATGTATTTCTTGCTTAGTTCTTATCTTTGTTCCATTGAACCTTGAAGGCTACAATAAAAGTATTTTGTACTTTGATGTAGCATTGATATAACAAGTTCAACTAATACTGCTTAAAGTGACTTCTACCTTGCCTACCACTTTGCAATCAGAGTGGTGTGTATTGTGACTAGTTTGCAAGCCAATACTTGAATTTACGAAGCTCTTTGCTTCGATGTGGCACAAGGCCGATTGAATGGGGCACCCAATGAGACTCAAACTCACTCTTGCAGGTTTGCTAGTCAAGCTTGCTAACCATTACACTACCCGAGGTGCCCACAAGCCAATACTCAACAGCAGGGATTCTCAAAGTGGTCCATATAGACCCCAGGGGTTGAAAGGAGGTGAATCTACAAGTTTGCATATATAAATCCTTTTATAACTGAACAAAAATCGCTGTATCATATCATCCTGTTGTAGCCGAACAAAAGTTACTGAATGAGAAAGAACAAAAACGGAGTTTGGAAATGAAATGGAAATCTTTAAAACATTAGCAAAATACAATATTTGTCAGTGGTGTGAAAAAGGTAAACCACCGCTCATGGAGACTGCTTAGTCAGCATGTTTAGATATTTGTCATACATCCCACCAAATGAATGAGGACAGCACAAGGCCTTTTTTTAAGGTGGGTCTTGGCACAGGGGCATAGCCCAGACAAGCCTGGTTGTTCCAAAAATGCCTCAGGCCCTGTTGTCATTTCCCTTAAAGGGGTACCAGGCAATAAACCTAGCCCTGAGGAGAAGGATAAGCTGCCTGACATGAATGCTGGGCTTCCGCAGCATCCACATCAGGCAGCCTCAACCAAGTAACCGCCAACTTAGTCAGCTTATTTACCCCCCTCACAATTGTGTCTAACGCATTTATGAGGAATGGGACATACCCGTTAATGTTCATAGGTGGGGTACATAACACACTCCTACATTGTCCCCTCTGTTCTGGAGCATTAGAACCTGTTATGATCTCTTCTTGAAATCAAATATATCTTTTGGAAAAAAGTACAACTAAATAAAAAGGATTGCAGGAAAATAGAGATCTGATTATAATCAAACATTTACAAATTAATCATATTTCAACATTTAGTAAGTAGTAAAGTTGGCGACCATAGTTGAGAGGGACCTGAAGGCTCCCTTTTCGATACCTACTACACCAAGGTGTAGGGGAGGGTGCTACTCCTTTCCCTGAATTGCTCTACCTTACCCTAGATCCCTACCTAATAATGCTGAGGGCTAAACAAGGCGGTATCAAGTACTATTTTTTAATTATGACTTGACCTGGGATTGAACCGCAGTCTCCCGGACCACTGGCGAACACTCTACTCATTAGACCGATTTTAAATGAACTATAAAGGTGTTGATATACCATTTGAAAACAAAACAAAAACAAACCAAGTCTTAGGTATTGTAACTGTTATCAGCATGAAAAATAAAATCAGCAAACCAAGTTCAAATTCCAGCAAAGGCTGTTTGCATTCATTTCATACTAATGCCCTTGGAGAAGACATTAATACATTTCTTCTATGAATGAAATAATATGGTTGATATTGTTCTTTAAACTTGTTAAGGAAATCAATCTAGGAGAAGGATTAATCTGAAGTTAAAATCCTTGTTAGCATATTACCCAGTTTGGCAGATTAAGGTTCATTGCTCTCCATGTCTGACAAATTTTAGAGAAAGCCTGAGTTTTAAAACGGATTGAGAAAAAGTGGATTGAAAAAAAACAAGGTTATATTAAAATAGTACATCTTTTGATTTCTTAATTTAACTCTAGGTAGCTGCTATTTTTCCTTATCTTTCTGACTATCACAATTGTTTATTTCAGATTTTACAGATCATGTATGAATTGTAGGAGTAATAATTTGACACAGATATGCGGCTGACCTCTGAAATATTTGAGAAAAATTTTGCTAATCCACCTGATTAATGTTAGCCAAGTTTTTTGACTCCAAGGAAACAAACTGATATCTAAGTGATTTTAATCTGCTGCAGTTTTAAAGTTTAAGACTCCAGCCGTTCTAGGCTTTAAGTCATCTTCAGTTTGAAAATTTAAAACTTCTGTTGCTTTAGTGTTAAACTCTTGCACTTGAGATTCATGCAGTTTTAGGGTTTAAGACTGTTGCAGTTTCAGTGCTTATGATTGTTAATGTTTTAAGATTAAAATTTACATTTTTGATATTATATAAGTTTTAAAATTCTTACAGTTTTAAAGTTCATGACTCATGCAGTTTTAGGGTTTAAGACTGTTGCAGTTTCAGTGCTTATGATTGCTGATGTTTTAAGATTAAAACTTACATTTTTAATATTATATAAGATTTAAAATTCTTACAGTTTTAAAGTTCATGACTCATGCAGTTTTAGGGTTTAAGACTGTTGCAGTTTCAGTGCTTATGATTGCTGATGTTTTAAGATTAAAACTTACATTTTTAATATTATATAAGATTTAAAATTCTTACAGTTTTAAAGTTCATGACTCATGCAGTTTTAGGGTTTAAGACTGTTGCAGTTTCAGTGCTTATGATTGCTGATGTTTTAAGATTAAAACTTACTTTTTTGATATTATATAAGATTTAAAATTCTTACAGTTTTAAAGTTCATGACTCATGCAGTTTTCGGATTTATGCCTCCAGCAGTTTTCGAGTTTAACACTCTGGAAGTTTTAAGGTTTAAGCTTTCTACAATTTTAGGATTTAATGTTCCTGCAGTTTTAAAATTGAACTTTTGATGTTATTTAAGATTTAAGAATCTTACAGTTTTAAGGTTTATGACTCCTGTAGTTTTTGAGTTTTGACTGGCAGTTTTAAGGTTTAAATCTCCTACAGTTTTAAGTCTAAAATTATGACAATTTTGAGGTCTAAGTCTTCTACCTTTTTAGAGTTTTATTTTTCCCATCTGCCTGAATGCAAACAGAATTTAAGTTCAGATTAATCCTTCTCCTAGATTGATTGCCTTAACAAGTTTAAAGAACAATGTCGACCATATTATTTCATTCATTGAAGAAATGCATTCCCATCTGCCTGAACAAAGGTCAACTCAAGAAAGCAACTACATATATTGTTGTTTAAATTAGGAAGACATTTTTTGCCCCAAAATTGATGTCAACCCAAGTAATAATGTTATATAATTGCGGAATGTTTTTTTTATATTATCATTTTTCGTTGGTTATATCTTATCATTCGGTTTAGTTAGGCTTAGAACTATTTGGCTTAGTGCACGTGCAGGTACACACATTGAGCGCTGGTGTTCGCGCTTGCGCATGGAGGATGTGAAAATCACAGATGTCATAATAAAAACCCCAGATGGCAACTGGGACTGGGATGTAAATGACGTCATGCCCGGAAGCGATGGGCTGGGAATTTTGGTGATTTTTGAAAAAGCAGTTAGTTGAGATCTGACGCTAGACAAAGCGAGTTGAGATTTGGACCTAGGTGAGGCCAGTCGAGTTGTGGTCTACGGGATGCGTCGCGCACTGTTGGGTCAGATGGAACAGTCAGCATAGTAAAGATTGTGTCTCTCTCTCCTTGTGTCGAAAAACTAAAAGTCAAAAAAAGTTAATAAACGTTTCGTACCTGAGCAAAGAGAATCGTCAGTGTTTCGGGATTCCGATGCATATGAACATTTTACATAACCGTATATGTTACAATAATTTGTATGGTCAAAATACTAACATAACGGTAACAGTTAAAAGCAACTCCAACAATCATTAAACATAAATAAAATTTTGACCTTCATATAAGTATTGATCTTAAATCTTGACCATTACACAATTATTGACCATAAGTCAAAACTTGACCTTCACATGAATATATTTGTTACACACCAGGTCAACGTATTGATAGAGACTTTACACTTTGTTGTTTTTCAGTATAAATTTAGAATCAGATATTTCTCAATTTATAGCTTTAAAGAGGAAAGGGCTTGAGAAAATAGCATTTTTTCTTCATTTCTCAAATAACAATAATAACATCTTCACAAAGTTATTTATAAACTGTCTTTCTGATTAAAGGATGTAAATATACTAAGACATTTAAAAACAATGACTGTGAGAATGATAATAGAAACTGGTCTTTTAAAATCAGTTTCTTTTTCTTTATTAGATGTCTATAAAAAGGTTATTTCTTTTCTATAAATAAGAATTGAATTAATTCAAACACTGACTCATACTGCTCTAGGTACAATTTTAGATTTACCATTTTTTACTGGGTTGTCAAGAATCTAAATTTGTTTTGTGAGTGGCTATAAAAATAGTTTCTGATGTTGTTTTTTACGTTTTTATTATTATTATTATTATTATTATCATTATTATTATTATTATTATTATTATTATAATACATTTATAAATGTGACATTGGTAAGTTTTCTCTGTTGAAATATAATGAACTTGATTTTTATTTTGAAAAGAAATACATTGATGTGATGGTGCGGCTGATAAGATATCTTGAAAGAATTTTTTGCTATAGATCTTACTTCTTTGTAATATAGTGATAAGACCATTCTTAGATAGTGATCATCATCATCTTGTCGTGCCATCAGTACGGATATCCCTGACCCTTTCTTGTCACCTCTCCCTATCGTTCATTGCTTTCAGCAGGTCCTCAGGGCTACACCCCGTATCCTCACAGAGCTGCTGTTTGTAGGTTCGAGCTGGTCGCCCTGCTTTTGCTCGGCCATGTGAAGGAGTTCATAGGAGTACATCACTTATGAGCTCGTCCTTATTTTTCCAGCAGTGTCCCGCATGTCTAGTTCGTCTGATTTGGATAGTTTTCGTGATGGGTGGTAGGTGGCCGTAAAGCTGCTGCTTTGAGGGCTGTTGCCTCCAGGACCTGTTCAATATTGCTCGCAGCATTCTTGTGTAGTTGCCATCAAACTTTTTCTCCATCTGTTTAGTTAGCGTCCATGTAGTGCATCCATATAGCAGTATCGACACGATCTGTCAGGTCTAACTTCCATATGACCGATAGCCTATTGATAGTTGTCCATGCCTTTGTTAGTCGGGTGTCAATGTCTCAGTTGATGAGACACTGCTTCATGGGTAGGTGAATTTGTCTCCTAGTTTCAGAGAGCTACTGTTTAGTGTGGAGATGTCGCCTGTTTGATCAAAGCACATATATTCCATTTTGTGTGCATGACATGGAGGCCAATGCCTGCGGAAGCTTGTTCCAGACTATGCAGTAGGGTTTCAGCTTGGGTGGGTGCATTTGCTAGTATCGCTATGTCATCGGTGTAGTCAGCGTCGGTAATTGTTTTTGCGGGGTACCTTCTGCTTCTTTTCTTTGTCAGCTTGAAACTGTTTTCTTTGATTTTATCGATCAATATTCTAAGCGCGTAGTCTAGACAGATGATAAAGAGGTATGGGGAAAGATAGATTGTGTTAAATGCAGTAAATGTAATGGTTGGTTGGTTGGTTGGTTGGTCGGCAACGCTTGATGAGTTATTCTATGCCAAAGTTTTTTGTTTTTTTTGGAAACAGTTCAATGGTTCCAAATAACTTAGGATGATAATTCATATGTTTAAAAAGATATTGTAATTTACTGAGTAAGTGTGTGTGTGAGTATGTATGTATGTATGTGTTTGTATTTGTTGTTTGGTTGGTCAGTTGGTTTAAAAGCATGTCAATACTTATTGACTTATTTAAAGAAGTCAGATTTGAGATTTTTTACCCAACATTTATAGTTTCAAATATCTAATAATAATAATAATTCTTTGTAAGCATACAATGATTTGCATACAATTATATGGTTTCAAATAACAATTCCTATTTGATAATGATAATGGTTATTTGTTTGCACACAATTATATGGTTTCAAGTATTGTCTTAAACTAATAATTTTCAAACAAGTCTAATTTACCTATAGGTGAGACTCTAACGGGTACTACCACTCCAAATCCAGGTGGCTCTTGGAGTAATATCACTCAAACATTACATTTGAGTGATTTTACACTTGCTAAAACTCCAGAACTGGAGCCTCACCACCAGATGCAGTTTAGTGTGTAGAGATTTTTAAGTAAACTTTATTAAGCTTTAAAAAAAAAGTTAGAAGTGATGACAATGAAGAAGTGTTCTACACTCTCCAAAATTGGACCCTCAACACCGGATACAGTTGAGTGTTACCCTAGGACACCAGGTTTAGTGTCACTTCCCTCAGCAAAGGATGCAGTCATTGTATTCTAAGACTGCCAACAGCGCTCCTTGGGAAAATTACATCACCTGCTTGCTGAACAGTCTGTTAGAAGACACAAGGTGTCATTAGCTTCCATGTCTTCCAACTAATTCTGCTAATGGTCACAAGAGGACATGGCCAAAGTAGCATATAAAAAAAAGAGTATGCCAATGTTAAATCCCCTTTCAATCTTGACAATACATTGAAAAAAAACTTCCTGTCTACATGGTAACTTTGCACACAATAGTATTTCTCAAACATGTGAGTCTTCATTCAAAACGTCTATTCACTCTTGGCCCTGTTGACTGGCGCTGTAGAATACACTGACTGTACCTCTGCAGAGGAGTAAGACCCCTACAAAGAGTGTCCTCGATATAACACTAAACAATCTGATTGTGAGGCTCTAGTAATGCTGGAGCTTTGGGGAATGCAGAGTACTTCTTCCTTGCCATTGCTCCCAGGTCCACTCTGGCCCAGAGTGGTAGCACCTGATAGGGTCCTATCTATGGGTCAAATAGAACTGTTTGGCATTTAAACTTTGTACTTTGACATTTAAACTGAGTGCAAACAAATGACTTATGCTAAACTGAATCGCTTGAAATAGAACTGTTTAATAATTTAACTGCATGTAAACAATGACTGATGTTTAACTGAATTGTTACTAATACATTGCAAAACTTGAAAGTATTTAACTGTATGCAAACAAATGATTAATCATCATCATCATCAAGTCGTGCCGCTAGCACTGATATACCTGACCCTCTCTCGCCACTTCTCTCTATCGTTCATTGCCTCTGGCAGGTCTTCAGGGCAACATCCCGTATTCTCACATAGTTGCGATATGTATGTTCGAGCTGGTCATCCTGCTTTTGCTCGGCCATATGTGGGGGTCCATAGGAGTACATCACTTAGTAAATAGAATTATTTATATTTGATAGATTTAAGGGAAACCATTTATTTGTGTGTTAACAAAATGAGCTCAGGCTCGTTTAAGAATGTTATCTACAAATTGTGTTTAGAAATCATATATTCAAGATGTATAAAAAGAGATTTGTTATAAAATAGCCAACAATGGTTGATATTCCATAAAACCAAACCAAACTAATCCATTCACTCTCATACATACATACATATATTAAGGACTGTATAACTTATAGAAAAGACTCTTTTAACCACATTTTAACATTTCTGTATATATTCTTTTTGTGTATATATTCTTTTACCATTTCATGTCATTCTTGTCGTCATTCTGTTAAGTTTGCTCAAACTATAAAATATTCTTCTTGATTCATTACGCATTGTTCTTGCATTGTACTTGCATTGATCTCCATGAGGAAATATTAAACCATAATACATTTCCTCAGCTACAAGAGACTGAATTATTGTCTTTTACACATTTAAAGTTAGCGGTGAGTTATAGTACTCAGATACTATCGTATGTATGTATGTATGTATGTATGTATGTATGTATGTATGTATTTACCAGTCCCTCTGCACAACAGGATGCGACACTAGGTCAATTTTTTAAGTGGAGTTTAACTGGTTTGAATTAAGGATTTTCCTTCTCCTGCCCAATTATTTATCCGTAGCTGGAGAGATAATAGTTGTATTTATACATTTCCCAAGGATATTAGTACAATGTGAAATGCAAACAGCTTCGTCCAGGGTTTGAACTCGATTCTCCCAGTCAATTTCCATTGAAAATAACCATCACACAACAGCCATTTCCGTGAGAATGGATGTAGGTAGTTACAATGGCAAATATTTCTTCAGCTTTACAAATCATCAAGTTAAAGTAGCTTTAGTTATGACTAGTGTTCGCCAATGGCCTGGGAGACCTGGGTTCAATCCCAGGTCTAGTCATACCAAAGACTCAAAAAAATGATACTTGATGCCTCCTTGCTTAACACTCAGCATTATAAGGTAAGGATCAAAGGTAAAGTGAAGCAATCCAGGAAAAGCAGTAGCGCCCTCTCCTACACCTTGGTGTAGTAGCTACCGAAAAGGGAGCCTTCGGGTCACCCTCGACTATGGTCGCCAACTTACTTTTATTTATTTATTTATTTATTTATTGGAATGCTTGTTGGTTCGGAAGATATTTAGTCAAGTGCCAACTCTTCAAGGTTGCATCGGTAAGTTAACAACACTATGTAAATCTGATCTTGATATAACGTTAATTTTAGCCATTCTACTAAGTGATTCTACTAAGATACGACTCTAATGGTTCATAGGTAGTTGATATATATATAAGTTTTTATCAAGGATGGATTTGACCAACGCTAACTAACCAGTTTATAAACCTTTTAGAGTCGAAATGTTAGGCAAATCAAAGACCGCTGTCGCCTACTAACCCACGAGACATCCAAAGCCAGCCATCTAAGAACAACATACACCGACTCACCTCCTGTCCCTTATTCGATGGAAGAAGAGAACATATACCTCTTCCAACCAACCAACTTCCTTTTTAGATGATTTGAAATAAAAAGCGCTTGTTATAACGGTCAGAGAGAGGGAGTCAGCAGTAGCAGAGACGCAGTCGTTAGGAACACATGGTCGAAAGGTCATCATCATGTTGTGCCGCTAGCACCGATCACCCTGACGCTCTCTCTCCATATCGTCTCTATCGTCCATCGCCCTCGACAGGTCTTCCTGGCAACATCCGGTATCAGTACAGAGACCCTCCAAAAACTCGGCCTCGAGCCATACTCGCTCGTCTGGTCAGGCGAGTGACAAATATCTGTATAAGAACAGAGTTGTTGTAGATAGGTTCTAGCTGGTCGTCCAACCTTTGCTCGTCCATGTGAAGGAGTATAACGCTTATGAGTTCGTCCTTACTGCTCCAGCAGTGTCCCGCATGTCTGGTTCGTCTAATGTGGATCGTTTTCGTGATGGGTGGTAGGTGGCCGTACAGCTGCTGTTTTGTGGGAAGTTAACTCCAGGACTTGTTCAATACAGCGCGTAGCATTCTTGAGTATTTGCCGTCAAGCTTTTTCACCATACGCATAGAGAAAAAAAAACTACGTTTTGTTTTATCGGACAGGTCTGATTTCCATATGTCATATAGCATATCGATAGCTGTCCATGCTTTTGCTAGTCACGTGTTGATGTCATTCTCGGTTGATGAGACACTGCTTCCTAGGTAGGTGAACTTGTCCACCAGTTTCAGAGAACCACCGTTTAGTGTGGAGATGTCGCCTCTTTGATTAAAGCACGTGTATTCTGTTTTGTCTACGTTGACATGGAGGCCTATGCCACTAGCTACCCGTTCCAGACTATGTAGCAGGATTTCAGCCTGGGCGGGTGTATTTGCCCGAAGCGCTATATCATCACCGTAGTTCGTGTCCGTAATAGTTTGTAAGAGTATCTTCGACTTCCTGCCTTTGCCAGCGTAAAGCCATTTTCTTGCATTAAATCAATAGACGTTTGAAGTATATAGTCTAGGCAGAGAATAAATTGGTATGAGGTTAATGTGTCCCCTTGCAGCACACCTGCGACGATGTCAAAGTAGTCCGTGTCTCCATCCGGTGATTGAACTTTTACTTCTCTGTTTTCATGTAGCATCATTATGGCTGCGACGGTTTCTTTGGGGAAACTGTAGGCCTGAAGTATTTGCTCACTTGAAACCTGTGTGCAAGCAAAATTATTAATCACTTGAAACTGTGTGCAAGCAAATGATTATTATTAAATAGAAATAATTACTTGAAAGCGTTCGCCAATGGTCCGGGAGATCGGGCTTCAAGCCCAGGTCGAGTCATTCCAAATACTCAAAAAATGATACTTGATGGCTCCTTACTTAACACTCAGTATTATTAGGTACGGATCGAAGGTAAAGTGGACCAATCCAGGGAAAGGAGTTGCACCCTCCTCTACACCTCAGAGTAAAATAAAGTTGGCAACCGTTGTCGAGGGCGACTCGAAGGCTCCCTTTTCATTAGCTACTACACCGAGGTGTAGGAGAGAGCGCTACTCCTTTCCATGGACTGCTCCATTTTACCCTTGATCCATACCTTATAATGCTGAGTGTTAAGCAAGGAGGTATCAAGTATGATTTTTTTTAGTCTTTGGAATGACGACCTGGGGTTGAACCCCGATCTCCCCGGCCATTAGCGAACACTTTAACCATTATGTCAATGGGGGAGCCTTTGGGTCGTCCTTGACTACGGTCAGCCAACTTACTTATATGTTTTATTATTAGACAGAAATACTTGAAACTATACAACTTAGCGCAAATTATTTATATTAAATAGAAATAGTTGTACCAAGAAGCTCTTAAGAAATAAAGTTGGCAACCGTAGTCGAGGGCGACCCGAAGGCTCCCTTTTCAATAGCTACTACACCAAGGGGTAGGGGAAGGCGCTACTCCTTTCCCTGGATTGGTCCACTTCTCCCTTGATACATACCTTATAATTCTAAGTGTTAAGCAAGGCGGCACAAAGTACGATTTTTTGGAGTATGACGACCTGGGGTTGAACCCCGGTCTCCCGTGCCATTAGCGAAAGCTACCTACTGGGCTAATGGTCTATTCAATGAACGCGATTCCCTAACCTCAAAGCATAAAATAACCCGAGCCAAGTTAACATAAAATTATTCAATGATAACATTCTTCTGAAAGCAGTTTTATTTTTTTCAGACCAGTCCGCTATGTAATGTCATCTAAGTATTGGTACATTTATTTCATTCGGAAGTCGACAATTGTCTAAAAAATGAATATATTGCAATAGAAGTACTTTATAATTAATATTATCTAGAACATTATGACTAAGAAAGTGAAATGGTTTATTTTCTTTCCTTTTTCTTCTTTTTTTTTTTTTCAATGACTAATTTTCCATTTTTAAGTATTAAAATAAGACTAAAATATTTTGTTTCTAGAGAGGTGTTTTTTTTTTCTTCTTTTTTGAAGCGCGTAAAACCTGATTCGACGGGTTTCCCCTCCCTGTCAGATCCTGCAAAACATCCTTGTTTTCTTTTCCTCTCAATTTTTTTAGTTTTGTTTTGTTTAGTTTTTGTGTTTTGTGTTGGGTTTTTTTTGTCTTATTTCTTGTGTAAATTTTTTCAATTCAGCGATGGAAAAAAGAAAAAGATTTACAGGAAAAGAAGGGAAAAAAACAAAAGAGAGAGAGAGAGAGAGAGAGAGAGAGAGAGAGAGAGAGAGAAGTAGACCACGTGTTTGTGTGTGATGATGTTGGGGAGGAGTTTATGTATAAATAGGAATTCACACGTGGTCTGAGGAGTCGGTCTCTTTCCTTAACAACAACAACAACAAACATTGGTGTCAACATATAAGTAAGTGATACATATGTACGTACAAGAATCAGCAGAGTCTGTGAAAATCAGTCAGACAGTGTCACACAGTAAAAACACTAGTACAAAAACCACAAAAAAAAAAAGAACACAAAACCTTGGCTACGTCAACTGAGTATATAACCCACGCAAGTCGACTAGCTACATCATTGTATTTTTCTTTCTCACTATCTCAGTATTTTATTTTTCCTGGTGTTAGAAGTCATAAAAATTTATAGAAGCGGCTCCTCCGTCCGAAAACACAAACAGGGCAATTGGAGGTTTACATAAGTTAATCTTTTAAAGACAGGATTTAAAAATTCAATCCGAATTTATTTATCATCTCTTAAAGAAGAAAAAAAAAGGACTTTATTTATTTGTTGGTTGAAAACTTTTTACAAATTCATCTTACAAAATGAGTGACGATTCTTGGAGCAGATTATCATCTGAAAACTCCTCAAAGGTAATTTATAATTTTTTATTGTTAGGCATGTAACCCCCTCCCCCCAAAAAAACGTACTTGTTATCGGCAATATTATGATTTATTTACTTATAAGCAAAGCGCGTTTTTTTCCTCTAAAGTATGAATGATCCAAAAGCGTAATAATTCATATTGTCATGTTGTAAAAAGGTGTAGAATCTGCTTTACTAAAATTCTCATTATATTTATTTGTACGCTCCATGACCAATAAGTTGAGGTGTGTGCCTTATTGTCTTTGATATTACTGCAAATATAAGTAAGTAAAGTTGGCGACCATAGTCGAGGGCGACTAGAAGGCTCCTTTTTCAATAGCTACTACATCGAAGTGTAGGAGAGGGTACTACTCTTTTCCCTGGATTGTTCCATTTTACCCTTGATACGTACCTTATATAGTTGAGTCTTAAGCAAGGAGGTATCAAGTACCATTTTTAAAGTCCTTGGTATGATTGAACCCAGGTCTCTCGGACCATTAGCGAACAATCTACCCACTAGGCCAATGAGCCGGTTAATAAAATATGGATTACCGTAATTATTTGTGTATAACATGCACCACTAATTTTGGACTACAAAATTCTGGAGAACATATTCTCATGTATAATACGCAATGACTTTGTACAATTTGTCGCTACCAAATTGGACCTAAATAAACAGATGGACTCATGCCTCTCGCAAGAGCATTAGCATAAAGTGAAACACAAACAGCTTCGTCCTGGATTTGAACTCAGGTCACTGATGACTGCACCTCCTAATACACATGTACCTGTAACCCAGCAAAATTGGCACATCATTGGAATTTATTTGAGCAATACACTTAATAATGGGCGAGAGGGAATACAGCAATTTCCAGTTCAATTTTTAGTGGGATTTTAATTTTGGCGGGTCTATGTTTGCACTAAACGTCATTTTTTTTTTTTTTCAGTCATCAAAATTTATTCTTGGTAGAACGAAAAAGAGATAACAATGAAATATTTCTTAATGATAATCCCTGGCACTTTATTAAGGACCAAGGAGGCGCTGGTGTTGTATTGGTTATAATCGTTGGAACCGTGTTCAAAGCCTGGACAAAGCAGTCTGCATTTCATATTGCACTAATACCCCTGGGAAAAGTGTAAATCTGACTATTTCTCCTCCAGCTATGGGTAAATAGAAGGGAAGACTAGGCTCTTTATTTTTGGTATGGCAACCAGACTAGGAGAAGGAAAAATCTGAACTCAAACCTGTTAATCTTTGCTTAAAAAAATGAACTTGCGTTACACCTAGCTTGTGTCGAGGGATGGGGTGAATACATATTAAGCACCAAAGAATAGTTTAAATGTTGTTTTATTGATTGGTTATAACAGCCTGGGGTTATTTCATGCCCAGGGGGTTGGGAATCGCGTATATTCTAGGTTTATATTTACATATTTTTTTTTTGTAATTGTTAATTTTGTTTTTGTTTTTATTTTTGTGCACACTTATATGAATTCAATTATTCTTATCTAATACAATTATAATGATTATGTTTTAATGTACATGTACAAAAAGAATAGAAATTTGATACTTACAATGCAGTCACCAAACAAGTAAAAGTTTCAGATTCAGTGCTCCACAACACATTTTACTAAAAGTGATGTTTTAAAATTACATCTTCAACAAGCTACATTGGCTATATTTCTTTAGTCATTCCCTCCCCAACCACTGTGGTGTCGTGTTATGAGCATTAGCTGATTTGTAATTTTTAGAACTTAACTGTTCAGTTAAAAAAGAAGGAATGAAGCCAATGACTGAAATTTACTTTTAGAGATGGTGAATATAATTTTGGTTGATTTAGTTTGGTTTTATGGCATTTCAACCTTTGTAGGTTATTTAATGCAAAATCCTCTTCATACATATATATTAAGTATATATGATTTGTAAGTGAATAGTTTGTAGGTAACATTTTAAACGAGAGCTCATTTGTTTCCATACAGTTAAATGGTTTCAAGTATTCTTACCAATACCAATAATTTTATTTCAGTAAAATGGTTCCAAATATTGAGTTTAAATGTCAAACAGTTCTATTTGACCCATTGTGCTACCACTCCAGGCCAGAGTGGATCTGGGAGCAATAGTAATAAAGGGGTACTCCACATTCCTCAAAGCTCCAGGATTGGAGCCTCACCATCAGATGGTTTAGTGTCATATCCAGGACACTCATGGGGAGGTCTTACCCTTCTGAAGAGATGCAATCAGTGTATTCTATAGCCCCAGCTGATGTGGCTGGTGAAAATAAGTATTACTGTTATATATATATATATATATATATATATATATATATATATATATATATATATATATTTATATACTGTACATTACGATAGAGATAATGTAAATTTTCATTGGGGATTTATTCTAAACAAGCACCTTTTTTCTTTTTTTTCTTTTAACAAGATTTCTTAAGTTTGGTTCAATTTTATAAATTAAAAAAAATTTCTTTTTGAGCACTGTTCCCTTCCATTGGTCATTTTCAAGTGTAATAATCAATATACTTGACTTAATTTGGCACAAGACCAGAAGTATGAGACACCCAGTGAGAATCGAATTCTCTAATATGATCTGCTAGACTTGTTCACTCGCCATTACAATAGGTAGGGCATTCCTTTTTCATTTATTACTCTTACCTTAGTTTGGTTCAAGGTCAAAAGTATGGAGCACCCAGTAGGAATCCAATGCACTAATAACTATCCCCTAGTTTGCTATCAATTGCAAGGTGGTTTTAATGTGCTAGCAAGATGTTACTTTTTCATTAAAATCTATATTTTTTCTTCTTTAAAATGTCAAGCAGTCTGGGTTTTTTTATTTTCATTTTTTCATACAGAGAGTGGCACAAAAACTTGATTTGGGTGTAACACTGTCCAATAATATTTGAGTTTTTATGCAACTGTTTTCTTATATATATATATATATATATATTTCAGAATTAAACTATTTTTTTTAATAAAAAGAAGTCCCCTATTATTAATCATAAACACACTGAAGGTAATTACATTAAAGTAAATAATGACTGTTTCAAAGACAGTAAATAAAAGTTTCTGCTTATGTCCATATTGCTTTTTTAAAAAGTCACAACGTCAGCTTCCTTGGAGGAAAAAAGTCACATTCAATTTATGTAATGTTTTAAATATCAGTAATATGGATGATAAAGTCACATTTAATAAAAAATAAATGAATAAAGATAATATAAAAAAAACCCAGATATACTAACCATTTTTATTTACTACAGAAAAATGAATATCACAATATGAACTTTAATTTCTATCTTATTTATTGATTACAAAACAAATAAAGGAAACAAAATCACAAAATTCATGAATTTGTTTCTTCAAGAATAATACTCAAATTAATGATGATTCTTGTTCAGTATAGCCCACCATGAAAATTTACTTTTAATATACCAAAAAAAGAATAATACTTACATCTACTCTCCAAATAAGAATGTGTTTCAGTCATTTGCTTCATTTTTTATTGAACAGACAAGTTCTAAAATTACATCTTCAACTAGCTACAATTCAGTCATTGACTATAGTGTTTTAATCTTTCCTTCTTCCAGATGTTGAAGATGTTGAGTTGTGGGCAATTTGTAATTTTGAGAATTAATTATAATTTAATATTTATATTTTTTTAATTATCCTGTCAACTGTAAATGTGAGGCAATGAAGGTAATTGCTTTAAAAAGTTACAAATAACTCTTTCAAAGTTGGTAAATAAAAGTCTTTGTTTGTGTCCATAGCACAGAAAAAAAATGTGATCAGACAAAGTCGCAACCTAGCCTTCATATGACAAAAAAGTCACATTAAATTTTAACATAAATAATGTGTATGATAAAGTCACAACTGATTAAACTCATCAGATATACTGCCCATCTTTATTTGATATGCAATTGTAAAAATATGTAACAATACAAACTTTGATTTTTGTCATTTTTATTAATTATGAAAAAAAGTCGCAAAATTCATGAATGTATTTTTTAAAAAGCAAGACTTAAGTTAATCAATTTTTTTTTTTAAACTTTGCTTTATTTGGGCACAAGATAGGATATATGGTACACCCAGTGAGACTTAAACTCTCTAATAATGAAATGCTAGTCTAGTTTGCAAACCATTACACCATATGAGGTACCTTAAAGAGAGAAAGAAAAAAGAACTTTATCTTTTCCCTGTCAGTTCAGTTTGAAAGCACTGTAAAGGTAACCTGAAGCTGAACATTTTTTACACCTTATTTTTACCAAAACTTTTCACATTCCCCAATGATACATACATCAGGAAAATAAAGTATAAAAATGTTCTGTTTCAGATTACCCTTACCATGCTTTGAAACTGAAGTTCCTGGATGGTTTTTCAGTGTTTTATTTGATTTTTTAAAATTCATATTTCAACTTAACTAGAGACAAAAGTTTTGTTTGTTTTTTAAACTTAAATGATGTACACACAGATTAGACTCTCTTTCTTTCTTCTTTTTTTTTGTTAATTATCATTATTTCTTTTGAACCTATGAACTACTAACCAATGTTTTTTGTTAACCAAACCCCAACTCACTCATGACCCAGCCAATTGGGGCTGTAGACTACGCCAACTGCAACTCTGCAGAGGAGTAAGACTCCCCCCAACAAGTGTCCTGGATATGACTCTAAACAATCAGATTGGGAGGCTCCAGTAATGCTGGAGCTTTGGGGAATGCTGAGTACTCCTTCATTGCCATCACTCCTGGGTCCACTCTAGCCCAGAGTGGTAACACTTGAAAAGGTCTTATCTATGGGTCAAATAGAACTGTTTGGCATTTAAACTTTGTACTTTGACATTTCAACTGAGTGCAAACAAATGACTTATACTAAACAGAATTGCTTGAAATAGAACTGTTTGATCATTTTGCTGTATGTAAACAAATGACAGATCTTTAATTGAATTGTTAGTGATATATAGTAATACCTGAAAACATTAAACTATGTTCAAACAAATGATTAATAGTAAATAGAATTATTCATATTACATAGAAATAAGTAAAACCATTTAATTGTGTGCAAAAAAAAAAATGAACTCAGGCTCATTTTAAAAAGTTATGTACAAAATGTGTTTAGAAATCATATATTTGGCATTATACCTATAATGGTTGATATATCAAAAAACCAAATTAAATCATATATATATATATATATATATATATATATATATATATATATATATATATATATATATATATATTTAAGTATATTGTCATCTACAGACAGACCTGTTTCATTCTATCAGAACTCTTCAGTGTGGCTAGACAGGCTGTATGTATAAAGTATATGTATACAAGCTATATGTATAAAGTATATGCATATGGTTGATATACCATAAAACCAAACTAAATCAAATCATATATTTTATATATATATATGTATAAAGAGGATTTGGCATTAAATAACCTACAACGGTTGATATACCATTAAACCAAACTAAATCAAATCATATATTTTATATATATATATGTATAAAGAGGATTTGGCATTAAATAACCTACAACGGTTGATATACCATAAAACCAAACTAAATCAAATCATATATTTTATATATATATATATATATATATATATATATATATATATATATATATATAAAGAGGATTTGGCATTAAATAACCTACAATGGTTGATATGCCATAAAACCAACTCACTCAGCAATGAATTTGATTCTGTCAATGTCAGCAAATATCACCATGGATCAGTGTCACTATCCAGACTAACCTCACTATTTTGACTATTGTAAATTTTTTATTTTATTTTACAAGCTTATTTTTAATCAATTATTAACAATTAGTTATAAAAAAAGCAATTGAATTTGTTTTTGTACAGTATAGCCCACCCATGAAAACTTACTTTTAATGTGTAAAAAGAACTATATATTTATATATGGAAATGTAATACATGAAAATAAGAATATGTGTCAGTCATTTGCTTTATGTGTTAATAGTAAGTAAAGTTGATGACCTTAGTCGAGGGTGACCCGAAGGCTCCCTTTTTCAATAGCTACTACACTGAGGTGTAGAGGAGGGCACTACACCATTCCCTGGTTTGCTCCACTTTACCCTTACCTTATAGTGCTTAGTGCTAAGCAAGGCAGCATCAAGTACCATTCTTAAAGTCTTTGGTATGATTTGACTTGGGATTGAACCCCTGTCTCCCAGACTATTAGTTGAACACTCTACTCATTAAGCCAATTCAACTGGCTAGAATTAAGTCATTGGCCATATTTCTTTATTCTTTCTCTCCTACAACCACTAAAAAGATGACTGATTTATAATTTTGAAACTTAATTATAACTTATGTTAAAAAATGAAGCAAATGACTGAAAGTTCCTCTTTTCTGGATGATTAATGTAAGTATTATATTTCTGTTTAATTTAGTATTTAATTATTTAATTATTTAATTATTTAATTATTCAGTAAAAAAACTGAAGCAAATGACAGCATCTCACTCTCATCTGGATAGTGAATGTAACTTCTTTTTTTTTTATTATTTTTTCAACATTAAAACAAAATTGACATAAATTTTCATGAGCGGGCAAATCTATACAAGCATTACACTTAGTTTTTTAATAAACTTTGTTTAATCTGGTACACATACTTCAAGATGCTTACAGTCCCTAAGAAGTCACCCATCTAAGTACTGAATATTTTTATTACTCCTTCTGGTAGAAATAGTGCTTTAAGCATGACTTGACCATAGGTATTTACTTAGTCATGCTTACTTTAAAACAAGGTCATCAAAAAATGGGTGTCTTGGGTATGATACTAAACTGCATCTGATGGTGAGGCTCCAGTTCTAGAGATCTAGAGAGTATGGAGTACCCCTTCATTACTATTACCCCCAGGTCTGCTCTGACACAAAATGATAGTATCTGTGAGGGGTACTACTATCTATGGGTCAAATAGATTTGGTTAAAAATTATTCATATTTGATAGGACCATATGCAAAAAAAAGACCCTCTGAAGAAACAACTACACAAAAAATGTAAATAAGAACATACCCCCAACTGGCCCATTGGCATAATGGTTAGAGTGTTTGCTAATGGTCTGAGAGACCGGGGTTCAATCCCAGGTCGAGTCATACCAAAGACTCAGAAAATGGTACTTGAGGGCTCCTTGCTTAACAGTCAGCATTATGAGGTATGGATCAGGGTATGTGGAGCAATCCAGGGAAATGAGTAGTGCCCTCCCCTATACCTTTGTATAGTTGCTGTTGAAGAAAAGAGCCTTCGGGTCACCCTCAATAACAGTTGGCCAACTTACTTATGAATTAAATGTTAAATAGTATCACGACTGTTCTTCTACAAGGATAGCTTTGGCATTAAATAACCCTCGAAGGTTGATAGGCCCTTAAACAAAGAAATCAATCAATAACAACAAACATTTGTTTGCATACTGTTATATGGTTTCAAGCAGTCTTTCTGATACTAATAATTTTCAAATGGATCCATTTGATCCATTGTTGGGATCATCTCAATTTCTACCACTCTGAATCAGAGTGGACTTGGGAGCAATTGTAATGAAGGAGTACTCAATACTCCTCTGAGCTCTAGATGTAGTTTAGTGTGATATCTAGGATCAGTAGTGACTCATCTATTGGTATTATGGAACTGCAGCACCTCCTGGAGCCAAAAATTAGTAACAATCATCATCATCATCATGTCGTGCTGGTAGCACGGATATCTCTGACCCTCTCTCGCAACTTCTCCCTATTGTTCATCGCCTCTGGCAGGTCTTCAGAGCTACATCCCGTATCCTCACATAGCTGCTGTATGTATGTCCTAGCTGGTCGCCCTGCTTTTGCTCAGCCATATGTGGGGGTCCATAGGAGTACATCACTTACGAGCTCGTCCCTGCTTCTCCAGCAGTGTCCTGCGTGTCTGGTTCATCTAACTTGGATAGTTTTCGTGATGGGTGGCAGGTGGCCATATAGTTAGTGCCTTGTGGGGTGTTGCCGCCAGGACTTATTCAATATTGCTCGCAACATTCTTGTGTAATTGCCGTCTAGCTTCTTCTCCAGTTGTTTTGTTAGTGTCCAAGTAGTGCATACATACTGCAGTATTGACACGTCCGCTGCCTGGAAGAAACTGCGTTTCATTTTATCGGTCAGGTCTGATTTCCATATGATCGATAGCTTATCGATAGCTCTCCATGTCTTCGTTAGACACATATCGATTTCTTTTTCGGTTGATCAGACACTGCTTCCTAGGTAGGTGAATTTGTCTACCAGTTTCAGAGAGGTTCCCTCTAGTGTGAAAATGTCGCCTGTTTGATTAAAGCACATATATTCAGTTTTGTATGCATTGACATTAAGGCCAATGCCTGTGGCGACTGGTTCCAAACTATGCAGTAGTGTTTCGGCTTGGTTGGGTGTATTTGCCAGAATCACTATGTCATCGGTGTAGTCGGTGTCAGTAATTGTTTTTGCGGGGTACCTTCTGCTTCTTTTCTTTGTCAGCTCAAAGCTTTGATTTTATCATTCGATGTTCTAAGCACGTAGTCTAGACAGATGATCAAGAGGTATGAGGCTAGCATGTACCCTTGTAGTACTCCTGCTACAATATCAACGTATTAAGTGGTGTATATATATATATATATATATATATATGTATAAAATTTGGTGGAGGAATACCCATGGTGTAATAGCTAAAGTGCTGGACTGTAATCTTGAAGGAAGCAAGTTTGAACTTTGGTCACCCAATTACATTCACCTTTGGACTAATTACCCTTGGGAAAAGTATGAACCTCTTTATCCTCTCAGCTATGCATTAAATAGTATCTCTGTTATTCATCTACAAGAATGCCTTTGGTATTAAATAACCCTCAAAGTTTGATATGCTATTAAACAAAGAAACCAAACCTATATATATATATATATATATACATACACACTCACTGTATTTCTGTATGTGTATGTTACATAAATAATTTTTGTATATTTTTGGAAGCAGCACCCCAACAAATTAATGTCATGATCCACCACTACCCAGGATATTCTTTTTGTAGGGATCTTACCTCTCTGCAGAGAATGTAGTCAGCATATTCTGAGCCCTGTCAACAGGGTGGAAATTCATGGTTGATGGGTTGGTTATGTTTTATGGCATATCAACCCATGTAGGTTATTTAAAGCCAAGTCTTATATATATATATATATATATATATATATATTGTCATCCACGGACAAACTGTTTCGTTCTATCAGAACTCTTCAGTGTGGCTAGACACGTAGGACGCTCAAAGCAGAAACACACACATGCACACACTCACACATACATATATATATATATATATATATATATAATTTGTAAATGAATAGTTTGTTGGCAGCATTTTTAAATGAGCCATAGCTCATTTGTTTGCACACAGTTAAATGGTTTCAGGTATTGCTATTTACCTTACCATTAGATGTAGTTTAATGTCATATCCAGGACAGTAAATAGTTTCAAGTATTGCTATCCAACACTAATAATAATTCTATTCAAAATTGTTATAACCTGGGAGTAATGATAATAAGGTGATACTCTGCATTCCCTCTTCTGGAACCTCATCATCACATTGTTTAATGTCATATCCAGGGCACTTGTAGGATGGGGTTTTACCTACAGAGACGCATGATCAACAGCCCCAGCCAACTGGACAGGAAATTCATGGGTGATACTCTGTGTGTGTGTGTGTGTATATATATATATATATATATATATAAACATACATGTATTTAACAGACTATTAGAATCAAGTTTTTACTGCTGTCTGGCTTTATTAATTGGCACTCATGTTTACGGCAAGAAATTTACTTCCATCTGTTGAAGAAGGTTAAATCAAATTAAATATTTTGTACATTTTGCATCTGGTTGTAATTTTTTCCTTCATTTTTTTTGTTTCCGTTTTCTTTCGGGGTGGGGAATTGTCGAGATAAAAGCAATTTTAGGTCAAGGCAAAATCTTCCCTTTGACTGGAACAACATTTGATTTATATAATGAAAATGCTGACATGTCAATTCTTTTATTTCTTTTATATTAATACATTACTCATATATAAATACACACACACATTGGGCTGTGAGTGCTTGGGCGTGTGTATGTGTGTGCATGTCTCTTTATGTGTATGTATTTTTCTGTGCATATGTATGCATGTATGCCTCTGTGTTTGTATGTATATGCCTGTAATAATCTACATATATAATTGTTTCATTTGATTTCTTTGTATAATGGTATATCAACCTTTTCGGGTTATTTAATACTAAAGCCATTTTTGTAAAAGAATAGTTGTGCTACTATTTAACCCATAACTGAAGGGCATAAAAGGGTTCATACCGCCCTCAAGTTTTAGTTTTGTTTGGTTTTATGGCATATCAACCATTGTAATTCATTTAATGCCAAATCTATATTAAATATATGATTTCTAAATACATTTTGTACATAATGTGACGGGGCATAAAATATTTACTCATAACGAGAGTTTATTTTATGCACGTGTGATGCCGGAGCAGTCTGGCACTTGATCCCTCACATTTTAAGTCCTAGTCAAGACTCCTGTTTCGAGCATAAGGTTACTGGCAAATAATGTGGAGGTCAATTTGCGGCCAGACTCAGCCCGATGCAGGCAAGGGGGATTCCAATTTAACTTTACAAACAACACCAAACCATTTGTTTTCCTACCCCCTTGGATAACGGAAAACATGGGCTTCTAGGTTAAGATAAAATATCATTCACTGTAGTCGGAAATTTCAATTTCCCGTATAATGTTTTTAAGGCGAATAAGACATTTAGCGAGAATAGATTAAAGCGAAAATAAACCGAAAAAGATAAATGCAAAAGAAGGCAACTCGATTGATAAATAACATAACGAATATATTTCAACATAAGGGAACATTTGAACTATAACAAAATTTTAATAGGTGAGGACCAAACAAATATTTAAGGTGCCTGCTATATTATACCAGCAGACAGTCTTAAACACAAATGTCTCTTTTTCTTTTTTCTTTTTCTTTCTTTCTTCTTTCTTTCGTTTCTTTTCTTTATACTTTTCTTTTCTTTATACTTTTCTTTCTTTAACTTGAGAGAGTGTATATAATTTCAATATTTAGGAAGGGTAGAAGGAAAAACAGTTTTAAGTTGTACTTAGCTTCTTTTTTTTTTTAAACAACATAAGCGTTTACTTCGCAGATTTCTTTCTTTTACGGGCGAATAGCATTCTGCAGAACTTGGCTGAAGGCACGGTTATCTTCTGTCCAATGATTCTATTCCACTCTTTCCCCGGAGTTTTTGGCTAATAAATCAGTACATCTTTTCACGCTCGCTGCTGTCCTAAAAACTCCAGATCTCCTTCCAAATTTCTTCTGATGAAAAAGAGGCCCTATTTTGGCGCGAAGGGCTCTGGCCAATCATTTGGCCTCTTTTCTCCTCCCCTCAGGGGCATACTCCATTACAATAACATTTTAGAATGAGCCTGAGCTCATTTTTTTCATGCACTTAAACAGTTTCATCTATTTCTATTTAATATGAATAAGTCTATTTACTATTAATCATTTGTTTGCTCATAGTTAAATGTTTTCAAGTATTGCTATGTATCCCTAACAATTCAATTAAAAATCTGTCATTTGTTTACTCTGTGTTAAATGTAAAAAACAGTTCTATTTCAAATAATTCAGTTTAGAGCAAGTACAGTTTAAATGTCAAACAGTTCTAATAATGCCAAATCCTCTTTATGCATACAAAATATATGATTTCTAAACGCATTTTGTACATAACATTTTAAAATGAGTTCATTTTTTTTTTGCACACAATTAAATGGTTTCACTTATTTCTATGTAATATGAATAATTCTATTTACTATTAATCATTTGTTTGCACACAGTTTAATGTTTTCAGGTATTACTATGTATCACTAACAATTCAATTAAAGATCTGTCATTTGTTTACACACAGTAAAATGATCAAACAGTTCTATTTCAAGCAATTCTGTTTAGTATAAGTCATTTGTTTGCACTCAGTTTAAATGTCAAAGTCATCATCATCATGTCGCGCCGTCTGCGCGGATATCCCTGACCGTCTCTCGCCATTTCTCCCTATCACTCATCGCCTCCGGTAGGTCTTCAGGATTACAACCCGTGTCCTCACATAGCTGCTGTATGTAAGTTCGTGCTGGTCGTCCCACACTTGCACATCCATGAGTGGGGGTCCACAGGAGTACATCGCTTATGAGCTCGTCCTTGCTTCTCCAGCAGTGTCCCGCGTGTCTGGTTCGTCGAACTTGTATAGTTTTTGTGATGGGGGGCAAGTGTCCGTATAGTTGGAGTCTCGTGGGGTGTTGTCGCCAGGACTTGTTTAATACTGCTCTCAACATTCTTGTGTAATTTCCGTCCAGCCTCCTCTCCAGCCGCTTCGTAAGCGTCCATGTGGTGCATCCATATAGCAGTATCGACACAACCGCTGCCTGGAAGAAACTGCGTTTCATCTTATCTGTTAGGTCCGACTTCCATATGATCGAGAGCCTATCGATAGCTGTCCATGCCTTCGTCAGTCGTGTGTCGATGTCCTTCTCGGTTGATGAGATGCTGCTTCCTAGGTAGGTGAATTTGTCGACTAGTTTCAGAGAGGCTCCGTCTAGTGTGGCAATGTTGCCTGTTTGGTTGTAACACATATATTCGGTTTTGTTTGCATTGACATGTAGGCCAATGCCAGCTGCAGCTCGTTCCAGACTATGTAGTAGTGTCTCTGCTTGATTAGGCGTATTCGCTAGTAACGCCAAGTCATCAGCGTAGTCGGCGTCCGTGATTGTTTTTGCGGGGTACCTTTTGCTTCTTCTCTTAGTCAGCTCAAAGCCATTTTCTCTGATTTTGTCGATCGAAGTCCTAAGCACATAGTCTAGACAGATGATAAAGAGGTACGGGGCTAGTGTGTCTCCTTGTAGTACTCCTGCAACAATGTCGAAGTATTCCGTGTCTCCATCTGGTGAACGTACTTTTACTTTGGTGTTTCTGTAGAGAATCATTATCGCTGCTACGGTTTCTTTTGGTAGGCCGTAAGCTAGTAGGATTTGCTCCATCTTCCCTCTGTGTATGGAATCGAAGGCCTTGGTAAAGTCGACAAATAGTAATGTCGCCTGTAAGTTTTTTGCCCGAACGCCTTCCAGGATTCTACGGATGGTCAGTATTTGTGAGGTTGTGGATCTATTTCTCCGGAAGCCATTTTGGTTTTTCCTAAGGATGTTTTCCATTTTCGGTTCTATGCGGTTTCGTAGTAGGGCATTGTAGATTTTGGCTGCTATGGATGTAAGTGTTATCCCTCGGTAGTTCTTGGCTAGTCCGAGGTCGCCTTTTTTAGGGAATGGAAGGATGCATCCCTTCGTCCATCGTTCTATCCTATTTTGACTATAGACTGCGTTGCATTGCCGGAGCAGTATATCGTCGAATTGTCTCGTCTTCCACACTTCTGGGGGGATCTCGTCTAGCCCCGCCGCTTTCCTATTTTTAATTCTTCTGAGAACCAAGTCGAGTTCTTCTTTGGTGAAAGGACCTAGTTTTACGTCTAATTGCTTACTAATAATTCTGGTGATCGGTTCATCCGTTATTTCCGGTGGGTTTCCTAGTAGATTTTTGAAATGCTGTTCCCACAGTTTTATTCTTTCTTGTTGGCTTGCAGCTTTCAATTTTGCTTTGGCTGTGCTCTTTCTTCCACTTACTTCGTTTATTGTTTGCCAGGCTATCCTGGATTGCCTATCTTCCACCGAGTCAAAATGTCAAAGTACAAAGTTTAAATGTCAAACAGTTCTATTTGACCCATAGATAGGACCCTATCAGGTGCTGCCTCTCCAGCCCAGAGTGGTCCTGGGAGTGATGGCAATGAAACGGTACTCTACTACATTCCCCAAAGCTCCAGTATTACTGGAGACTCACCATCAGATTGTTTAGTGTCATATCCAGGACACTTGTTGGAGGAATCATACCCCTCTGAAGAGATGCTGTTGGCGTATTCTACAGCCCTCACCCAGCCAACTCGGCCACTTCCTTAAGGGTATTCATTTGAAAATAAACAATAATGAAACTGGAGTTTGAACTCTTTTACTTTGATGTTGCAGTTTAGCATGTTCGCCACTACTCTATAGGGACCCCCCCTCTGTATATAACTGTGTGTGTATATATACGCCTTTGTGCGTGAATGTATGTATATGCCTGCATATGTGCGTGTGTGTGTGTGTGTGTATATATATATATATATATATGTATACACCTGTTTATATTTTCTTGTATGTATATGTAACTACCTGTGTGTGTATGTATGCCTATATATATATATATATATATATATATATATATATATATATATATGCGCCTGTATAAATGTATGTATTTGTGTGTGCATGCATGTATGTATCTGTGTGAATGTATATAAATATATGTATGTACTTACTTCTATGCATATATGTGTACACGTACATAGATTTATATACATTTGTGTATGAATGTATACATTTTTGACTGTGGGTGTATTGTAGTATGTGTATATGTATAAGTTTGCTTGTTTAAGCCTCTATGTGTGAATATATATGCTTGTGTGTGAAGGTATATACATGTGTGTATGTATGTGTGTGTTTGTGTGTGTGTGCTTCAATGTGTGAATCTATTTATATACTTCTGTGTGTGCATGTGTATATACCTACATGTGAGTGTATATATGTTTGTATATGCATGCGTGTGTGTGTGTGTGTGTGTGTGTATGTTTGTATACACATATGTATGCCTCTGTGGGTATATGTCTAAATGAATATGCTTGTGTATTTGTACAAGAGTTATTCAATAAATAAGAGGAACTTTTTTGAATGAGGAGTTACCTGTTATATATACAAGGGTTATTCAATGAATAAGGGAAATTTTTTTGACTGAGGAGGGACCTATTACTTAAATGAGGGTCATTCAATGAATAAGGGGAATTTTTTTGACTGAGGAGGGACCGATTATTTAAATGTGGGTCATTCAATGAATAAGGGGAACATTTTAACTGAGAAGGGACCTAATATATATATAAGGGTCATTCAATAAATAAAGGGAAGTTTTTTGACTGAGAAGGGGCCTTTTATATATACCTAGGTCATTCAATAAATAAGGGAAGTTTTTTGACTGAAAAGGGACCTATTATATATACAAGTGTCATTCAATGAATAAGGGGAATTTTTTGACTGAGAAGGGGCCTTTTATATATACAAGGATCATTCAATTAATAAGGGAAATTTTTTTGACTGAGAAGGCACCTATTATATATATATATAAGGGTCATTCAATAAATAAGGGGAAGTTTTTTTTGCTGAAAAGGGACATATCATATATACAAAGGTCATTCAATCAATAAGGAGAATTTTTTTCACTGAAAAGAAGCCTATTATATATACAAGGGTCATTCAATAAATAAGGGAATTTTTTTTTTTTTTGCTGAAATACAAGGGTCATTCA
Organism: Sepioteuthis lessoniana; assembly: GCA_963585895.1. NCBI lineage: Eukaryota > Metazoa > Mollusca > Cephalopoda > Myopsida > Loliginidae > Sepioteuthis > Sepioteuthis lessoniana. The sequence goes on from CAUZXS010003481.1 coordinate 109,527, forward strand.
ATAAGTAAGGGTCATTTTTTTGTCTGAAAAGGGACCTATTATATATACAAGGGTTATTCAATAAATAAGGCAAATTTTTTTGACAGAAAAGGGACCTTTTATATATACAAGTGTCATTCAATAAAAACAGTGAATTTTTTGTAAGCAAGCAAAATAAATTTTTTTCCATAAATGTAAACCTTGCATTGTTTGCAATTGGTTTATAACAGAAATTATTTTAATCTCACAAAATATTTTTTATGGTTATTCAAAGTGGCAGCAAATCAGAGTGCTTCAGACTTGAACAGAGGTCCGTCATTAATTTTTTGCTGGTTGAGTAATGCAAACCATGTGAAATTTTCAGAAAAATATCTTATGTGTACAGAGAAGCAGGTTTTAGTCAAAAATATGCTGACAGTCTTTTAGTATATGAAAGGACCGATCATTATTGATTGCCTTGAAAAAGGTGCAACTGCAAATAGTCCTTCCTATTGCACACTCTTTAGGCTACTTGGTTGATTGGTTGGGTTTTATGGCATATCAACGCTTGCTGGTTATTTAATGCTGGTTAATTTAATTTACACACACACACACACATATATATATATCTGAAATACATATAATTTGTAAACAAATAGTAGATAACATTGTAAACAAGCCAGAGCTGATTTGTTTGCACACAGTTAAATAGTTTCAAGTATTGCTATGTAACTTTAATAATTCTATAGAATATTTATCATTTGTTTACACACAATTAATTAGTTTCAAGTATTACGATGTAACATTAGCAACTCAATTTAACATCCATGTTTTGTTTGCACACTGTTAGATAGTTAAACAGTTCTATTTGACCTAAAGATGGGATCTTAACATGTACTACCATTCTGGGTCAGAGTGGACCTGGGCATAATGGCCACGAAGGAGTATTCCATATTTCCCTAATTGCAAGGACTGGTGCCTGACCATCAGATGCAGTTTAGTGTCATACTCAGACACTTGTTCTATTTGATCCATAGATGAGACCCTAACAGTTACTATCTCTTCAGATCTGAGTGGACTCAGAAGTAATAGCAATAAAGGGGTACTCCACTTTCCCCAAAGCTCCAGAACTGGATTTTTACTCTCAGATGGTTGAGTATCACATCCAAGATGCTTGTTGGAGGGGAGAAGCATCTTACACCTCTGCAGAGATGCAATTGGTGTATTCTACAGCCGCAGCTGACTGGGTTGACTCCTTAAACAAAATTCACCTTATTTATTGAATAACACTCATATATATATATGTGTGTGTGTGTGTGTGTGTGTGTGTGTGTGTGTGTGTGTGTGTGTGTGTGTGTGTGTGTGCTTATGCATGTATATGTCTGTGTATAAATGTGTATAACTATATATAACTTTATGTATTTATATGTTCATTTTTAACATTTATTGCTTCTTTGTGTAAAATATCTTTATATCGTAAAAGAGGTTTTCACTATCCCTTCAATGGTATTTGTTTAGTTTGGTTTTATTACAAGGCCATAAGTAATAGTGAAGAATGAACTGAGTACTATAGGTTAAGCAATTTGATTTAATGGCATATCAACCTTTGATAGTTATTAATGCCAAATCCTGTTTATATATGTGTGATTTGTAAGCAAATTGTTTGTTGATAACATCATTTTTTAAATGAGCCAGAGTTCATTTGTTTGCACACAGTTAAGTGGTCTCAAGTATTGCTGTTTAACATTAGTAATTCTATTGAGTATTTCTATATAATTTAATATTTATCATCTGTTTTCACACAGTTAATAATATTAATCATTTAACCTATAGATGTGACCCAAACAAGTACTACCACTCCCAGTCAGAGTAAACCTGGGAGTATTGGCAATGAGGTTTTGTTGGTGTATTCTATAACCTAGTCATAGTCTATAAGACTAACCTTTTAATCATTAATTGATTCGGTTGATAGATTGATTTTAATGGTATGTCAACCCATCTAGGGTTATTTTATGCTTAGATGTTAGGGAAGTGCAGTTATTGTACATTGATGTTTACATTTTTTGTGTAGTTGCTTCTTAAGAGATATTTTTGCATACTGTTCTATTGAATACAAATAATTTTTAAACAGATTTATTTGTCTGACAGATGGGATCATGATAGATACCATTATTCCTGGTCAGAGAGAACCTGGGAGTACAATGCATGTGATTTCCTAACCTCTAGGCATAAGCAATGAATTAATCAATGATAATGAACTGTTTTCAATTATATAATTTTGAGTAACGGTTTGTACTCAATAACAATCATTTGGCTTCTTCATTGAATGGCATATCAACCTTAGAGGGTCATTTAATGTCAGAGCCATCCTTGTAGAAAGACAGCAATGATACTATTTGATCCATAGCAGGAGGGATAATAGAGTTCATGCCTTTCACATGGGTATTCGTCTGTAAGTGAATGTAATAGCATGACTCGAGTTTGAACACACTTACCTCAAGGCTACAGTCAAGCACGTTAGCCACTATTAATAATTGCACACAGTACTATTGTTTTAAGTATTCCTATCTAATACTAATAATTTTAAACAGATCTATTTGACCCATAGATAAGATCCTAACAGGTACTACCACTCCAGGTGAGAGTTGACCTGGGAGTTATGGCAATGAAAGGGTATTCCACTCTCCCTAGATTTGGAGCCTTACCATCAGATGCAGTTCAGTGTCATACCTAGGACACCCCTTTTTTGATTTGGTTTGGTTTCTTTGTTTAATGTCATATCAGCCTTCATGGATTATTTAATGCCAAAGCCATCCTTGTAAGAGAACAGTAGTGGTACTATTTAATCCATAGCTGATGGGGATAAGCAGGTTCATGCCTTTCCCATAATCCTCTTCAAGGCATGCTAACAGCATGGACTTCCTTGACTTTCTCTCTCTCTCACCATCCATCTTGGCAAGTCCTCTAGACAGCATCCAGTGTTTGCACAGAGCGGATGAATCTAAGTTTTTCTTTGTCTGCCAACACTGGTAGGATCATGAGTAGGAGGCCATAAGAGTATATCACTTATGAATTTGCCCAGTATATCTTACTTGTATAGTTTGCGAGATGGGAGGTAAGTGGTTGTACAGCAGCTGTTTTGCAGGGTGCTGCTCCCAGGGTTTAGTTAAAACAGTATGCAATGTTCACATGTTGCTCCCATCCAACTTTTTCTTCGAGTGTCTTGTTAAAGTCCAAGTGGTGCAACCATACAGCAGTACTGACACAGCTACAGCTTGGAAAAATTCCCAACTTATTTTATCAGAGAGATTTAATTTTTATATCGTTAACCTGTCAATAGCAATCCATGTCTTATCTATGAGTATGTTGGCATTACTTTCAGTGTACTCCTCTTAAAAAATTGACCCTGTGTTGCATCCTGCCCATAGAAAAGGGGTTGAGCAAATACACACACACACTCACACATATATAAATTTCCACCATCTTGCAAGGATATATATATATATATATATATATAAGACAGAGTAAGTGATAAATACCTGTCTCCACCTCCACCAACACAGTGTTACTAAAATGTCAACATTACTACCTCAATTTGCCTGTTTGACTGGTACTGACTACTTGTAACACCTTTTAACTCCTTATGATACAAGTTGGCATTTGCACTTGTTGTTACTTGCCATACCTCTTTCTTATCTACCTGCAACACTGAATTTTAAGTGCAGGTGTACAGTAAAGATATTTGTGTTGCAAAATTATTTGCCACGTGTACAGGTCGGTCGGTTGGTTGGTTGGTTGGTTGGTTGGTTGATTTTTATGGTATATCAACCTGCCATGCATACAGGACCTCCTCTTGTAACAACTAAAAATGATAAATAAGATTGGAAACAAAAAAGATTTCTTCGGTTTACTTGTGTATGAGAAGTCAGTCTAGCAAGTAATGAAACTGATTATTTTTTTCTTTTAGATTGGCAACCCTGATTGAAAATTTTGATCTTGAATATGTGTAAAGACTTTTCATTTTCATTGAGCTGAGTAACATTAAAAAATGAAGTATCCCTTCATTGGCATTACTCCAGTTTCCTTCTGACCCAATATAGTAGTACCTGTTAGGGTCCAATCTATTGGTCAAATAGTTCTGTTTAAAAATGATTTGTATCTTATATGACCATGCAAAACAAAAAAAATTCTTAAGAAACAACTACACAAAAAAGGCAAATAGCAATGTACAATGAATGCAATTCCCTAACTTCTAGACATAAAATATTGGGATTTTCCTCCTTGTCCAACTCTTCCTTGGGAATAATAAAAATAAAAACAAGGGAAATATAACTTGTGTACATGCACATTAGAAGATTGTTTCAACATTGTATTTATATTGCCCCTCAACTTCTGTCAAAAACCATAAAAAACAATATTTTTCAAATCTGACAAATTTTCTGGATAGTAGAAGATCTGAATGTGTTATGGTACCCAACCTGCGGTCAGTAATGAACTCTTCCGTGACTTTTAATACCGGGCTCTGTACTTATTCCCGGCGAACACTTGGCAGTCGGACTGACTTCTAACATTTTGTACATATGTTGTATTATACTTCGTTAATATACTTTGTTCCACTCAAACCTGAGTTGAGTTATTCTTCCGGACTCTTTACTGGTCCACAACAGAATGGCAAACAACAAAAATTAGATTTAAAAAAATGGGTTCTATTTTTATTTTTTAAATTGGACTATTTTGGTTCAATTATACCTAATCAGGTTGCCTAGCTCAAAAAAAAAGTTTCCCTACTTTCTAGATTCACTTTTTTTGAATGAGTTTTTGGTAAAAAAGAATATTTCTGTGATAATCCAGACCCCTTATTACTCTCAGCCCTTGTGTCTATTTACTGTTTAAATAAATCAAAACCCACCTCCAGGGTTGCCATTTACTTTTTTGCTATCTCTGAAATACCAAAGCCATATATAAACTATAATTGACAGCATTTCCATTGAGAAGTGAGAGTATTTGGTCAATGAGTAGCCAATAGGAAAATGCCTTACATTGACCTACTCCCTAACAAAAATGTTGCTCTGCCTGCAAAAAATTTAAGAGAGCAGCTTTTTATATTTTTGACAGCATTTCCATTGAGAAGCGAGAGTATTTTCAGTTTATATTAATCAAAATATTTTTAATCCTTGTAAAGTGGGCAGATTATTTTCCAAAAATTTGCAAAATAGAGGGTAAGTTCGAACAAATCAATTTATTAAATATAAAAAAAAAATATGCTAATTTGATCAGTAATTGTGTGTCATAGTACAAAAGCATAAAAACAATAAAGCACTCACTTTTGATTATGATATTTTGAAAAAAAACCCTTTACACAACATTAAATTGGTCAATGAGCATAGGAAAATGCCTTACATTGCACTACTCCCTTTCAAAAATGTTGCTCTGCCTGCAAAAAAGTTAAGAAAGCAGCTTTTTATATATAAAAAAAGAAGGTATATGAATCTTTGTAGATAACCATTTGGTACAATGAAATTATATGGTAGTAATTTACTAAGTTTCACTTAGTTATGGCACAAGGTGAGAAATATGGAACATCCAGTGATACTTGTACTCATTAGTAATGGTTTGCAAGTCTACCTTGTTAACCATTACACCACCTGAGCTGCCTATGAAGTTATATAATATAATTATTAAAGTAAGGAATCTTTGATCATGTGAATCTTTCATCTTAACTCTTAGAAACCTGAGTCCATCATGCCCTTGTGCCCCTCTACACTAGACTTTTGTCTAAAAAAAATAGCTGAAAATTTATTTAACAATCTGATTAACTGTAATATTGCTAGGCAATAGCAATGTAGAAATAGAGATTCCCTAGGAGAAATTCAGGTTGTCTGGACATATGTACTTCTAGGTAGTGGCACAAATATTGACTGATTTGGTACAGAGGGTTAATTTGTATTTTTATTGGGATATTTCACTAGATGAGATACTTTGAATATTTTCAGCAACTGTAATATTGCTTAGTCTGGCACAAGGACATCAAGTTACTGTGTCTGCTGTTGTTTACTCAACTTGGCTTAGTTTGGCACAAGAGACTCAAATTGCTGACTGAGTCTGTTGTTATTTACTAAGTCTTACTTAGTCTGGCACAAGGGTTTAAAATTGTTTCCAGTTTCTGTTATTGTTATTTACTACATCTTACTAAGTCTGGCACAAGGTTCTAAAGTGGTTTACAGTTCCTGTTATTGTTATGTGCTTCATCTTACTTAGTCTGACACAAAGTTCTAAAGTGGTTTATAGTTCCTGTTATTGTTATGTGCTTCATCTTACTTAGTCTGACACAAAGTTCTAAAGTGGTTTACAGTTCCTGTTATTGTTATGTGCTACATCTTACTTAGTCTGACACAAGGTTCTAAAGTGGTTTACAGTTCCTGTTATTGTTAAATACTACATCTTACTTAGTCTGGCTTACAGTGCATGCTGTTATTTACTTAAGCTTGCTTAATCTGACATAAGTGTCTTAAGTTACAGTACCTACCGTTACTAAGTGTCACCTATTTAAGTCATAAAAGGCTTATCATTGGTTAACTTTGATCTGCTCAGGACTGGTTCTTTCAGCGTGACTTGACTGTTTGTAACAACGTCGATGCATTGGTACTTTTAATATGAACCAATGTCTCTCTCTCTCAGCTGTGATAATAAAAACAAGATATACTCCATCAAATTTCCGTGTGTGTGGAGATTCATTGATGTTAATTCAATAAAAGTCTTTCCAAACATTGTCAGAATTAATGTACTTAACATTTCCTCCAGCAAAAAGTCAATTACAGTTCTTGGTTAGGTAATGTTTGCGTTTAACTTTCCTTTTTTATTTTCTTGAGTCAACGATTTAGGATGTTGCTTAACCACAGCAAAGAAAAAATACATTCAATGTGTTTCCATGATTGAATAGAGACACATAAGATCTTGTAAGCTAGTCCTTACAACACTCTCAGGTTTTGGGCTGGCGAAAACAAGACCTCCAAAATTATTACTACCCTTGGATTTAATGACATGTGTATGTGACAACGAGAGTAACTCTTTCTTTTAGTCACAGTGAACATGGTATTATCTGGCCATTTAGAACTTGCTAAGTAGAACTTGATGGTTTTGTTGAAGCTGTGTTACTTTGTAGAATTTTTTTTTTGTCTTTTGGATGATGGGTGGGGAGGGAGGCTGACCTGCTGGGTCGTTGAAAAACCTTGACTTTTTATTCAATTAAGAAAACAATTAAGAAGCTTTTTGTTTAGTTTTTATTTAATGACTCCCTTTTGGTTTTTGTTTTCTTTTGTGAGAAGGGATTTTTTTTTTGAATAGCTAAATCTGGTCATTTTGGATTTTGACTTGGTAATAGAAAGCTAGTGGTGTATATCATGTTTTATTATCATGATTTAAACCAAGATATTTATTATCATGTTTTAAATAGAAAAACTATTTTCCAAGTAAACGATTTATACCACCTTCCTCAGGGCTTATTTGATAGTTGTGTGTATGTATGTATGTGTATGTACGTGTATGTGTGTATATGATCATAGTATCATCATAGCATAACCCATTCCTATTGTCCATCCTTCTTGGCAAATTATCAAGACAGCATCCATACTGATGTGTCCATGAATAAAAGTGCACAAAAGAACATTGCTTATGAGTTCGTCCATTAGTATGCAGTATATCTTGCTCATCTTACTTGGATGGTTTGTGTGATAGGAGGTAAGTGGCCAGAAAGCAGTTGTTTCATGAGGTGTTTCTTACTGGATTTGTTCAAAATAGCAAAATGTAGAAACATTGTGCGGTTCAATTGAGCATTTTCTCTAAGTGCTTTGTTAAATATATATATGTATGTATGTGTGTGCATGTCTATTTATGTATGTGTGTATATGTATGTGTGTATATATGTATGAGTGTGTGTGTATATATATGTGTATGTGTATATGTATATGCATATGAATATATATATGCACATGAATATATATATGCATATGAATATATGTATGTATGAGGATCATTAAATAAGTTTCCAGACTTTTTTCGTATGGGCACTTTTATTGATAGTACACGCATGAAGCTCTAGTCCCCTTCGAAGTAATCTCCCCCGGCTGCAATGCACTTGTACCGTTCCCGCAATTTCTGGAAGGCCCCATGGAAGTTCACTTGTGTGAGCGTGTCAATGGCCTCATCACGGCCTCTTTCCTCTCCTCAATTGTCTTATAATGACAGCCTCTGAGCTTAGGGAATAACCAAAAGCCACTGGGAGCAAATTCTGGACTATAGGTAGGGTGAGGAACTGTCTTGATGCCCATCTTTTTGTCAAATAGTCTGTGACAAGGATGGAGTTGTGGACTGGTGCATTGTCCTGGTTGAAATGCCACTGACCCGATTTGAAGAGTGCTGGCTTCTTCCCTAAGAATCACTTCCTGAACTCCCTTAAAAACTCAACATAATAACCCTAACCCTAACCCTTTGTCCAATCAACTCTGGTGTATTGACTTCCTTACTCCTCCCACACCTCTCATCATCCCTCACAGACTCCCTGCCTTCCTTGAATCTCTTATGCCACTCAAAAACTGATGCTTGATTCATGCCAGATGGTCTAAAAGCAATCAGAAGCATTCCATAGGTTTCTATCACATCATTTTTTCCAAGTTTAAAACAGAATTTTATTGCATATCGTTCTTCTAAAGTATCAGATTGCATTTTTGAAATTCACCAGCTGTGACAATCCGGCTTTAGTAGGGTGTATTCCAATTGCTTCTGTAGCTGTTCATTTGAACCTGAAATCATAAGAACTGGTCAGTCATCTCATTTGGAGGGTGTGCTACCCTTATTGAAAGAAACACTTACAGGAAATATGATGTTGTTTCAGGGTGTTGAACTGGGAGCCATTAGTGCCCCCCTTCACCGCATCCACATTGAGTCAGACCTAGTAACTGGCCCAGTTATTGTAGGCATTCGGTCTACTCTCCCTATCAAGGGAATTTCCATGATATACGGAAACAATTTAGCTGGTGGGAAGGTAACGTCAGACTCTATCATTACAAACCTACCAAATGGAAATAATGGCAGTGATGAAAAAACCAATATCTATACCTGGCCTGTGCCGTTACATGAGCCATGGAAAAAAGACATGCTGAGAGTGATGCAGAAAATATACCACTCTTAGATGACTGCCTAAATCTAAATGAGACCTTTATATCTCATCAGAGGGCGCCGGATGTGACAACCGGTAGTACGCAAAATAGTAGCAACCTACATGCCCTAAGAATTATGGAAGAAAACATGGATGATAATTTCAGCCGTGATAGGCTAATTGCTGAGGAGGGAAAAAATCCTGATCTTATCCCTATTTTTAAAAGGACCCTGCCTAGTGAAGAAGTGAATAAGGTTAGCGAATGCTTTTATTTAAACAATGGAGTCTTAATGAGGAAGTGGCGTCCACTTGATGCGAGTCCTGATGAGGAATAGAGGGTTGTTCATCAAATTGTAGTGCCAGGGGTATATCGACAATACATACTGGGTATAGCTCATGATACACCTATGTCAAAACTCCAAGGAATTATCAAGACCTACAGAAAAATCCCAAACCATTTTTAATGGCCCAGATTAAAACAGGATGTGGCTCAATACTGTAATTCCTGTCACACTTGTCAGATGTGTGGGAAACCTAACTAAAAAATCTCTCCTGCCCTTCTAAAACCCATTCCTGCTTTTGACGAACCGTTCACTAAAGTTTTGCTAGACTGTGTGGGTCTCCTCCTTAGAACTAAATCTAGGAATGAGTATCTGCTCACGGTTATGTGTGCTTTCACACGTTCCCCTGAGGCTATCTCCTTGAGGGATATCAACGCAAAGAGCTCTTAAAAATTTTTTTAGTTTTATCGGCATCACTTTATCTATTCAGTCGGACCAGGGGTCTAACTTTATGTCTGGAGATTAAGTATATGCTCAACAATGACATCATCGAGCTAAGCAGCAGTGAATGGAGTTCCCCGTGCATCCTGGTGCCCAAATCGGATGGATCTTACAGGTTTGTGATGGACTACCGTAAGCTGAGTGCTGTGACAAAGTCAGACTCATTTCCAATTCCCTGAATCTACGACTGTGTCCTCGTGGTGTAATGATTAAAGCGAAGAACTGCGGAATCGTAGTACGCGAGTTCGTACTCCAGTCGCGCTATTACGTTCGCTTTCGGGCAAATACCCTTGGGAAAGGTATGAACCCCCTTATTCTCCCTCCAGCTATGGGTAAATAGTAGGACGGACTAGGTTCTTCAGCCTTGGTGAGGCAACTAGTCTAGGAGAAGGAAAACTCTGAATTCAAACCTGTTAAACTCCGCTTAAAAATTGACCTTGTGTCATATCCTGCCCGACCGGAGGGTTTGGTAAATAGTATCTACGACTGCATTGACAAGATTTGAAATGTGCAATATGTCAGTAAATTTGATCTCCTGAAATTTGATCTAACTGACAGAGCAAAAAAGATTTCTGCATTT
>CAUZXS010003482.1:0-72500 GCA_963585895.1 Sepioteuthis lessoniana
ATATCACAGTCTTGTAATATATTACTTCACTTCATTTGAGAGTTAATATACAGCTATTAATAGATGATATTTTAAGGATCTTATTAAACAATTATTTTTTCAATTAATCTGGAATTTACTTTAATAATTTCATATATTCACTTTATTTTGTTTGTCTTATTTTGATAGTTGTTCTCTGCATTGATTATATGAACCTTTTAATAGTTTAAAATCCTTTTCTATACGACACACTTGTTGGCTTTTTATCTCTCACAAGAACAGAGATAGAAATTTGGACTTTATTCAAACATTTGAACAAATGTTCTTGATTAAAGTTGTCTTTTTATTTATTTTTTTTATTTTTTTACTGCTTTAGACTGTTGGGTTCATTCCAACTTTCAATTCACTACCAATTTTGATTAGTTAATTTTCCTCTGCAAACATTCATTTTAGCTTCTGCATTTTTGCACAAGTCTATTTAATTATAACATGAATGGGTGTTGTTGGTAAGATAAAATTGGATTAGTTCTGGAGAATGAATTGTTTGGGATAAAGATTTTTTTTCTTTGCAATTCAGATATTATTGCTTTATCTTTTTTTTACATTGTTAGATTCCTTTTTGTCTTGATCAAGTCATTTTAGTTTGAATTCATGTGTGTGTGTGTGTGTGTGTGTGTGTGTGTGTGTGTGTGATACAATGTAAATGTAGACAAAGCAAAGTTTATATACTGAACCCATTTCTATTAACAGCTATATTCTATTCATTGTGGAATGGTTAGCAATGGATTAATTAGAAACCTTTTCTATGAGAATTTAGTCTAGTATTTGTGAAATTGTACAGTATCCAAATGATGATTAGGAATGCTTTACTTGAATAATAACGCTTGGATGATATCTGATTAAATTGTTACCCATCTAACTACTTTTCAGCTAAAGTTTCTCTCCCCTTGACTTTTCAAACATCTCTATACTGATGCTTCATTTTTTGTCCCTAGTTCATTAAACTTGATAACCATAACAAAACCAAAAATAAAAAACTTGAACTTGGATTATAGAATTTTCTGCTGTAATAAGATCAGAATAACAATTTGGTTCTGCCTGTCTGTACAGTGAATTTTCTTTTCTAAATGTCTACTAATAAAGAATCAACTAGTCTATGGGAATCCTGCTATGTTATCTAATAATAATGTCTTTACATAATACATGATGAATCTTATCTAAAAAAAAGATGCTAGTGTTGTTGTTGGTAGATAAAACACTTCAAAATGTATATTTCTTGATTGAATTTACTTATATTCTGCCATTTGTCAAATCTTAAGATAGAAACAGTTTATGACAAATCTCAGTTTCTTAACAATAAACTTAAAAGAATGTTTGGCATTATAAACATCTAGATTTTAATGATCTACTTTAGAAGTATGACGGGCCTTAATATTTATTTTTCAGAAAAATCATGAGAAATATCAGTTATATATCTTTTGCTTTTATGAAAAGGGATTTTTTTCTTATGTTTCTTTGCTATTCTCAATGAACTTCTCAAAAATACCAACATTTTATAATACTCAATAAAATCCTACAAAGTTCAAGATACCCTTGGTGACTATTTCAAATGACACACAAACATTCCAAATACTATTTGTTTTTATTGTATCAAATGCTTTATAATACATGAACTTTAAGACATCTGAATGTTTCATTTTTTTAAATTCCACTTTTGGTGCTTATTTCTGAAATGGTAGATATGCAACCAATAATAGAAACCTCACTTGATTATTCAAATCCCTCATGAGTGCTGAAAATATCATCATTAATATTGTTTTATCAATTTAAAAAAATCATCTATTGTTTTCTACTTTCTTTTTCTGTCTTCTCTCAGACAATTGTTTAATTGTTAATGAATCCTAACATTTTATTGAGATATTAGCAACTTTTAAAATTCATTTAGATTGTTCTCATCAGAATTGTACATTCTTCAATGTAAGCTTTTTCTGCTCTTTTGCATCTCACCATTAGTGGCATTTTTTAAAAAATTATTATTATTAAGTTTTTTGGGGTTTTTTTGTTTTTTTTCTTAAAGCCTACAACATCTAGCTATCATTTTGGCTGTTTTTTTTTTTCTTTAAGTTTTGAACATCAGTAGGCAGCACCACTTTTTCCTCTCAGTTTTCTACCATGCATTGTTTCACCATTTGCTTTCATCAGAGACTAACTCCAGTGCAGCCTGCTTTATTTGCTAGTCCCTCGCCCACAGCTTGGCTGGCAATTAAATAAAAATATTTCTCCATCAAAACACTTTCATATTAATTGAATGCAATACACTAGTGAATTCCACTCTCTCTCTCGTTCTTTTCTTCAGTGGCTATCGTTTCACACCTTTTACAATTGTTATGTTTTTGCCACCAACATTGTTTTTTTTTTTTTATGTATCATAGGGTCTTATTTTCCTTTTCTTTTTCCTCTCCCCATTTGTTATTATTAAATATATTTAAGGAATTAGAAAACTTTTGCCTTGAGCAGCTTATTTTGCGTCTGAGAAAACTTTCTATCATTTCACTAACTCACTAATGCAAGATTTTTCAAAATTCTTTTGTACATTTTGGGTTTACAAATTTCAAAAAGTTCTTTGATTTAGAATTAGAATAAAAGTAGGAGGAAAAGTTTTGACTGGGGAGGGGGTAGATATATACAGGTATTTAAATCTCTCTGGCCCTTGTTTTTTTTTTTTTTATTCAAGTATCCGACATCCTTTTATGAAAACTATTCATCTGATAATTCTAAAGAATATTTTGATCAGTATATTCATTTTCAGTGTTATAATGTTATATCATATTTTTGTGTACCCCACCCACCCCTCTACATAAAAAAATTCCTCTTTCATCACATTTGGTTTTTTACTAAACCTAAATTTCAATATTTTTTCTCTAATCTATTTAGTAGTTTTACTTTCTGTTTTGAACACCTTCATCTAATAAAACAACTATGTAATGCCTTTAATATGTTGTGTGTTTCTTATTTAATTCTATTATATATACTGGCAAATATATGGACTCTATTGGCACAAGTATCTAAGATTTAATCTAATAGAATATTAGATTAGAAAGACTAATGAAACTAAAAAGATGACATTTATTTTTATTTTATCAAGGATTGCTTTTAATACATTTGAGAATAAAATAATATTAGAAATCTATATGCAAATTATCCACACCATACACTATATAAATCTTTATTTCTTAGTAATATATAACATACATTGTGTGGAGGTGCTTGTGGTGTAATGGACATGATGACTTGAGTTCAAATCTTGAATGAAGCTGTTTGCATTTCACATAGTGCTAATACACTTGGCAAAGGTATGAATCCAACTATGGTAAATAGTAGGGCAAATTGGGCTCTTTAACTTTGGTATGGCCACCAAGAGAAGGAAAACTCTAAATTCAAACCTGTTAAACTCTACTTAAAAATTGACCCTGTGTAGTAAGTATCCTTCTTGTGCAAAGGAGTTGGTAAATATATAAAACACACATTGCAGGATTTCTAATGCATTTAATAACATTGGCTGTTTAGTGGTAAATCTAACCCAGCTACACTTTAAAAAAAAAGACATCGTTAATCACAGTTATTTCTTTATTTTAATGATTTATTCTTTCGTGTGTATGTTTGTGTGTAAATATTTTAAAAATTAATAAGATAAGAACTTGCCTTTATTATTATTATTTAAACTCAAATTATTATGTTAAACTTATTTGAAACAGGGGAGTATAATCAAAGAATAGAACAACTAGAACACTAACTCTTCCCATTACTCCCGGTTTTCATTGCTAAATTTTCCTAATTTATCTAAATTAGACAGTAGAAAATCAAATTATTATTATTTCTTTTTGTTAATGGATTTCTTTTATGATTTATTGACTAGATTTTTACTTATATTCATTGAAATAAAACCTAAGAATTAGAAATCAATAATACCAAGCAAATATCAAATCAAATTTTTAAGATCAATATGTAAATTAGCCTTTCTATTCACATTGTTAACTGCTATTTGGTTGTATAAATACAATTTTATATTATTTGTATGTAGGTAAGGCCAACTGTATTGATAATATAAAATATTTCTTAATTGAGATTTAAATAAAAATAAATTGGAGAATGTGACATAAATAACTATGGAATTGTGCTGTTTTGGTAACAGACAGATAATCTATCTCACACACACACACACACACACACACACACACACACATACATATATATATATATATATATATATATATATATATATATATATAAAAGAGAGACACAGTTATAGCATTGCAAATAAAAATGTAGCAAAATAGATTTTTAAGGTTGTTTCTACTTGATAAATGATTTAAAATATATTGACTGCTAATTTTTAAACATCTCAGTAAGAGAATAAAATATAAGGGTTTCTAGAAATTGGCTATTCAGAAAATTTGTTTTTTTCTTATTCATTATTATGTTTTGTCTATTATTTTATTAATTTTTTTTATGACAATTATTTAAAATTTGATATATTTTTAGAGTAAATCTAATCATTCAAAAATTTGTTCATTCATTTATAAATCTAGAATTACTTTTTAAGGTTTGTTTTAAATATTTGTGTCTGATTTTAGAAAATGAATTTGCTTGTTGCTTATTTCAAGTGAAATATTTATACATTGGTTGACATTAGAGAAGCACCATTTATCCATTTTGGTTTTTCTCCTTTTCTTATGGTTTTAAAATAATGAACTTTAATACATCTGTGTCTTGTACAAATGTCTTTGATCTTTAAGAAAAAAAAAACAAAACAACATTAAACAGCATTGTTCACATTTTTGACTGTTTCTGAATTGATAAGAAGCTAGGTTAACTCAAATGATTTTGGCTTAGGTTTTAACTAGGATCATTTAAAATAAGACCAAACTGCTGAAATGCCTACCCTCATTACAAACACTATCAAGTGTTTACTGTTTGAACTCTGGCACAGTGACAAAAAAAAAATGAATAGGTTTTGTAAAGAAATGAAGAGGATAATTTTCAATTGGCAGAATTGCTCAGTCAGCATGCTTAATGTAATTTTTTTTCCTCTATCACATTCATTCTTTCAATATAAATTGATGAAATTGAATTATTGTTGTTTGGTATTATGGTTATTTGTACTTTTTTATCCAAAACATTGCTTGTCCATTCTTTTTGTCTATGAAAAATCATAATAGTGTATATAGTATTAGCAAATCCTTTACTGACTTTGTCCATATTATTATTGGTGTTTTAAGAAAATACAAAATTATGTCTTTATCATATGACATTCATTTCCCCTTTTCCTAAAGAAGTTTTTTTTTGTAGCCTATAAAAATAAAAACCAAAAAAAATCAACATTTTTTTTTTTTTTTTCCTGGATGAAATTTTTTAACTGTTGCTGTTGCCAACTGATCTCCATAAGTTCTTACAGACTTATTAAGGATCAGTATAATGATTTGGAATTGGACTGAGAGTGAGAGATAAACGCCCAGCTAATTGGCTTTTTTTATGTCCAACCATAACTCAATTGAACATTGGTAAGGAGGGGAAAAAAACATACAGAACTATTCTCAACAGAAAATGATCCAAGCATTTTGCTAATTTCCTACAAAAACAAATAAATAAAATAGTTTTTTTAAACACTTAATTAAATTACCGAAGAGCAGAAATGCCTAACCAAATGGAATATACCCTTAAAAATTTGTATATATATAAAATCATTTAAAAAAAAAAAATTACTTAAAATGCCAAAACTTGATCATCTTTCTCAAATTAAAGCAGTATCTTATTTTAAGTACTTGACTTTTTATTTATTTCTAATTTTGTTAAAATTGTGTGTCTGTTTGGAGAAAGTTTCCATTTTGACCACTGTTTGCGATGTCCCCACCCCTTTCTAATTGTTGAGTGAAGGATATATGGTGAGTGTGACTTGTCCCGTCTATCAGTCGTCGCTTTCCGCCATTTCTGAATTTCCATTCTTATAGCCAACCCAAATTGAACTCCACTGATGATGTGAAGGACAAGCTTCTCCAACTCCTCATCAGTCAGTCCCATGCAATGCTGCTCAACTCAGGATGCCCCATTGAAAAGGTAAGTTTTTTCCCGTTTTAGTTTCTTGTCATTCATTTTTCTTTTTTTTTTTTCTTTTAAATGTCTCATTATTGTGATCTTGATTTTTTGTTTTGAATTTTATTTGATTTTTTTTTTTTTTTTTTTTCTAAAAAAAAAAAAAAGTTTTTGATTGAATTTAAAACAAATTAAATTTAGTTCTTCATATACTCCCAACTCTTGGAATGCTATTGTGACTTTCAAATTATCAGGTTGTGTAATATATGAATTTAGGACTTTAGTATTTAAAATAGTTTTGTCTGCTGAAAGGTTCTAATGAAAAAGCAAGCAAACTTTGAATATTAACAAGTTCAACTCCTCATACATACATAATTTGGGGTTGATGCTCAATAACTCTCAACCAAAAATTGCTAACTGGCTGATTATTGAAAAAAAAAAGTACGAAAAAAAATTTTTCTTTGTACATTAATGTGGAAGTGTAATTCTGCTTGATAAAAAAAGATTAATTTTCTTCCCAAATAAATTTATTATAAACCAAACCAAAGAATATGAAGTGCATGTTGGGAAAGTGTGCAATATATGAATATCTAATGATAACAAAGTTATTACAGAATAGTAAAAATAAGATATTCTGTTTACTTTTTACAATCTAAGAAGTCTCATTCTTAAAAAAAATCATTTATTCTTAGAAAGATGCAACAATTCAATCATTATCATCATTCACTGAACCAACCCAAAAAGCTTATAGGAATCTGTTAATGAGTATCATTATTGTTCTTCCTCTTGCTTGACCATTAATCATCATTTTTCAATCCATGCAATCAGTAGATTTTTGCCTCATGTCATTTTTTCTTCTCTACTCTGAAAAATGTTGATCCTCAATTTGCTGACTTAGCTCAAAATCAAAATCATTTGGAAAATATTTCTAGATTTTTCAGCTTTGTGTGTTTGTAAATAATCTAATCAAATAGGCATACAATTAATGATATATCTAAAGCTGATATTTCATTTTGTTGTGCATCTTCAGTATAGATGTTTGCTTTTAAAATAAAAATTGCTGTATATGACTACTTTTCCATTGCTAATCACACAAAAACTAATTCTAAAATATTTCATTAGAGTCAATTGCACTAAACATGTGTTAATTCAATGGAATAAATTTTCAGTTTACTACTGATACTTATTGTATCAAAGTTGTCTTTTTAGCATTGGTTTTTGTTCCGTCCACTAATTCTTGTGTAAGGTGAAAATTAGAAAATATCTAAAAGTAAATGATTTCTTTAATATGGTATATTGATTCTATGAGCGTTAACAGATGTCACAATCAGGAGAGACAGACAGACAGAAATTGAGCAAGCATCTTAGAGGCTATTATCCATTTCCTATTCTGAAAAATACAGTCACACTTGGAATGAAGTTTGCATTCTTTTATAGAAAAACATTTATTCCTTGTTATACATTTGAAGGAAAAGTTATTCTCACTTCATTTTACAAGAGGAACACAACAAAAATATTTTCTACTTTTCTTTATGTTTGTGCCTATCTCTACTCTGTCCCCAAAATTGTTGCATTCATATAGAACAAATGATTTGAAGAATGCTTTTTTTCTCTTAGTTTTGGAATCAACATTTACTTCTTTGATCTTTTGATCACAACAAGGCTACTGAAAGATTAAAGTTTACACTCTCTTCTTTGTTGTTCAATGACTGTATAAAATTTGAAAAATTAATACATAATAAAAAAAAAACCCTGAGAAGTTATAAAAGTTATTAATACATTTTGATTTGTGATTATGACTCCTACTAACTAAACACTTGAAGATATAAGTTTATTTGTAATTATTCAATTGATTACTTATTACCTTTCAGTATTGTAGATTTTACATGAACAAGATGGAAGAAGATTCTTTTGTTGTTATCAATGTTTTCTTTCTTGGTGAATCTGATACATTTCTCTTTGATTGAAGAAAATGATTCTGTGTTTTATCTCTGCTTTTCTTTGCAAAACTCTTTCTGAATTGCTTGTGCTGCCTTTTAATATAGTCGTTAGCAAATAGAGGCAGACAATGCCAGTTTCCATTAAAGCAGTTTTGCAAAAACATAAATCTATAGGCAGGATTAAAAATTAAGCAGATTACACTTACTCTTCAATTTTCTTAATCTATTTTGAATAAAGCTTTCTTTTGTGTCATGTTGTCTTTCTAAAGTGGAATAAACAGCCCTGCTGCTCTTGGATAAATGAGAGAATATAGAATCATTCTTTGTTTTTTGTTTTTTTTCCTTTGGCCTGTAATGTCATTATTACTCTCATTGCAAGCAAAGAAGACTTGCTGTCTGTCTGTGTGTGCGTGCATGCCGCAGTGTCCTAAGATTACATCCACCATTGCATAACTGATGGGATTAGAAGAAACTCTTGTATAATACTCAAGATTGCTTTTGTCCAACACTTTGAATATTATAAATCTGAAGAGAAATTTAGTAAATAAAGTGTACTATGCTTAGTTGTATTGGTCAAGAAATTAATTATGAAAACTATAAGAAATCTTCAGATTCTGGCAACCAACTGGCATGATCAGTATTCAGTTAAATATTGGTAGCTATTATTATATATTAGAAATTCATTAAACTTATCTGCTGCTCATATAAGCAGTAATTTCATTTGTAACTACTAATTGTACAGTTTTTGTTTTTTATTTTTTGAGTGGGTAACAATTTTTACAGTTGGTTTTTATAATTAAATTTTCAACAATTATGAAATTCCAAATTTCATTCACAATTTGGATTCATGTTGTATTCTTTGGATTTTATATAATTTAAAGGTTATCATCAAAAAATGAATATCAGTTAACATAGCATGCACACACACTTAACTCCTTACCAGATTAATTTTTTGGCTATAAACCTATGCAGCCCATAAAAATTACACAGGAACAATCATCCATAATTTACTATCTAAAAGGACAACACAGATGACAAAACTGATTTAGTAATTAATGGTGTTTTGAAAGAATGCCTATATTCAGAAACATCCATTCCGAGGTTCAATTCAGCTCAACAGCAAAAATTACATTTTAAAGTTTTCAACAGTTTTAATGACAATTATATACAACTGCTTTGAGGAAGTACATGATTATTATACATACCTGCCTAAGTCATTCAATAAATAAGAACTTTTAGGGGGAAAGTAAACTCTGCATTTGTTTTGAAGCTATTCAAAGTGGCAAAAAACCAGAGTGCTCCAGACTTGAACAGAGGTCTGTCATCAAATTTTTGCTGGCTGAGAGTTGCAACCCATATGAAATTTACAGAAGAATGTGGTGTGTGTACAGAGAGACATGTTTGCAAATGCTCTAAACTTTGGTTTGTCACTATAAACCCGAATCAAAAATGCTATGAAATGGAAACACAATGACTCTCCGGTAAAAAAAAAAGTTGCAGGTGCAGTGGTTAGTAAAGGTCATGCTGACAGTCATCTGGGACATCAGAGGACCCATCACTTTCGATTACCTTGAAAAAGGTGCAAATGTTAACATTGCATCCTACTTCCAACTTCTTAGACAAAAGATTCACCTTATTTATTGAATGAACCTCATTAATTTTTTAATATAATATGAATAGTTAATTTTTAATAGCATCCTATGTTATATAAAAGTATTATTTTAATCTTATTTTTCTTAATCCCAACTTTTATATACTTAAACAATTTTCATATATATGTGGTATTGTTTATAAGTTTTCTCGTGTATTTTCTACTGATTTGCTTAGTTTGATAGGTTTTCAGTTGTTCTTTTAAATGTTTGAAGAAATGATAGTGTTGATTTTTACGTGAACATTGAAATTCTAATCAAGTTTTCACCCTTTTCATTTGAATGTGATGATACCAAAAAGAGACTAGAAAAACTTGTAACTTAGTCCTCTACTTTTTTTTTCTTCTGAATAATTGAATAATAAATTTGGCAAAGTTTTGACTACATTTGGCTTGTAATTCATTTTATTCAAATAATAATAATAATAATAATAATATGTAAAATAACCCTACACCACTCTGTTCCTTTTAAGTCTTAAATATCTCATGGAAATCAATTTTTCATAATGTGAGCAAAGCACTCTGGGATTCTGAAATAGTTGAGTTCCTTAGCCAAACTTCTCCATTCTCAGTTTCTCTCTCACTCTTCAGTTGAGTGTGTGGTGGGAAGGGGTAAACAAACAAACAAACAAACAAAAAAATGTGATTTAAAATATCCATCGGATTAATTTTCCTCTTATTTTAGTAGCTAATGAGGTATTTCAGTTTGCCTTTTAAACAATCTACAAACGGTTTTATCAATAGTCGTTCAAAGACTGGCAACATAAAGTATTCAATTAGGATGAGAAATTGAGTATCCAGCATCAGCTCTCATATAAATCCTTTGTATTTTGAATTACTACATCGTCTTTCCACCTCCAAAATTTTACAAAGAGCTCAAATTCTTCACTTGGAATAATGACAATATGATAGACTAGTTTATGTTTTACTAATGTTCATATTTTGCCAGTTGAAATTGACTAGAAACACTGAATTGATAATGTCCAGCTTAAAATAATCATAGAAGCTTAGAAGAATGCATTTATACATGAAAATTTCAATGCATTTGAATTTATATACACGACAGATAATTAGAGAGGAGTGAGGTTTATTATTGACAATATTTCTTCGGCAATACATTGTTTTGAGTTAAAATATAGAATAGCAGTAAGAATTTTAGTTAATCCATCTATATAAAAGTACAATGTGTATCCACCACAGTACTTATCATAAATATTTGAACAAACAGGAAAATTGCCTCTAATTGCTTAGTTTTCAGGAGTAAAAACAAGATCATTACGTATAAAGAATCAAATGTTATTGTAATCAATCTAACAGGGATTAATGCATGTTTTGGAGTCCTGAGTGTTAAATTTCTAGATAAAGAAAAAAAAAAACATTTAAAAATCAGTATTGATCAAGGAGATTAAAAAGACAAAGTTAAATTGCTATTCAGAAGTGTTGCCAAACTTAGTGTTAGGGTGCCCCCTCTAGATGGACTTACTATCATGTGACATATACCAACTGAGCTCTATTCTGCACAGTCTCAGTCTAGTCCCAGCGAGCCATTACCAAGAGCGGTAATATATTCCTGATTGTTAAGCTGAGGAGGGGTTTCTCCCAGCTATCATTTGTGTATGTACTATTTTCCTTCAATATATTTCTTATCACTTATTTCTGTGTCGTGTCATCATTTAAAACTCCCCTATACCATAACACTTAGGCAATAAAAAAAATTGAATTTAAATTATTATGAGCATTATCTTATAGAAAGGACTGATTTGAACCTGTACAAATTCTGTTTTTAGTTTTTTGGGTTTTTTTTTTAATCTGAGCATCATCTATGATATTGTCTAGATAAGTAAGGGATAATTCTTGTTAATTTTTCATATGCTGTTCCTGATGAAACACAGGATTATGAAAGTGCAGTACCTTTCATATATACTAGATCTATCTCCCTGCAACTTTTTTTTTTCTCTAAATTCATCTTATGGGTAAGATTTAAGGATGAAGAAATACTATAGCACAGATTCACATGTTATCTAAAGAGGAGTTTTATGTGACAATTTTATAGAAAATGTATATTTTATTGATTGTTCATTTTGTCATGGTCAATACTTTTTGAACACACCTCATGAGTACAATACAATAACAATTAAAAAAATATTGATGTCATTTTTTAGAATACAGATAAACTAGTTTTAAATGCTCTTTAATATTAAAAGTATTGTCATCTTGCAACTGCCTTTTGTTTTTCTCACAATTTCAAATGTCTTTTTTTTTTTTTTTTTTTTTTTTTTTTTTTTTAGGAGTGGTAAATTTATTAGAATATGGGGAAGAAAAACGGCTTTTATTTATGAAAACTTGTTAAAAAAATTTTTTTAAAAGCCTTAAATTTTACAGAATAATCGATTTTCTCCTCAACCTATGGCTAAACACAAATATGAGTGTAGAGTTTTAATGAACTAACTTGCAACAAGTATTCAAAGCTTCTACGTCATAAAATGATTGATACAGTCTATCAGTGTTTTAGATTTACAGGTCTGTATAAATTGGATTGTCAATAATATCACTGAATTTTTTAAAAAAGCTTTTTTTAGAAAGCATTACTCATTGAAAATTAGTTTAAAAATTAATTTGTATAACTATAAAATATTTGAAAATTATAACCTAAACAGCAATATAGGAAAAGTAAATAGGTATTTGATATAAGTTCATCAAAGAAGACATTTTTGTTGATAAACTTGTTTTGTTTTTTTTACTTATAATATTAATTCTACTCTTATTAGTAAAATAAAAATGCTTAAAACATATTTGAAGCAAATAAATATCAGTATGCTTGCAACAAACACTGACACAAATATTCCCTGTATGTTTTATTAACATAATATTAGTGATGTAATATATAATTTTTTTAAAATCCTACATTTCATAAATGTTATTCAGCCAAAACTATACACAATTCTATTTATTCTTAATATTTTTCAAAACGTACAAAATTTGTAATGAAAACAACAGCAGAAGAAAATAAAATAAAATAAAATAAAATATAACAAATAAATTGGAATGTGTAAATTGTTAACAGACTTGAATGAATTGAAAGTGAATTATTAATTGTTACTTAAATTTTGGTGCTAAAATTTGCCTGTGGATGTGTGCTGGTTCTGTGAAAATGAAAGTTCTGTCACCAATTGGGACTAAAGTATTTGGTGTATACATAAGGGAAATGAAATCAATTCACCATTCTCTCTCTCTTCCCCTTGCCTATCACTGCTGGTTTGATGATTTTCTCATTTATTTATTCAATGTGTTATAACAACATTGGAGGAAAAGCAATCACCAAAAACTGACACAATATCAGTATGAGATGGGTCTAATATCTCCAGTAGGATTTGAATGAAATTTGTATTATTGAACACTTATGATTATCAACATCATCTGTATGAAATTTTAAACAGATGTGTGTTTTCTCCCTCAAAGGCAACGCACTACCTTTGTTTTCTCATTCTAAGTGACTGATTTTATTATACATGCATGCATATCTAATTGATAGTTATTCAATTGTCTTCTAGTTCTAGCAAATGTCTTGTTGCTGGAATTGGCTCTACTTTTGAATTAGTGTTGGCTCCAAAGAAGTGACTCAAAATAATTCAAATTCCCAAAGAACTGCTACACTTCTGATAAAACTTTTTAGACTTCCTGCAATTCTTTTTACTGTTTATTTCTTGGATAAATTTTTTGATTATTGTCTCCATGAGAAAATATATATTGTAGATGTTTTATAGTTTTAAATAAACCCTAACTTTTTGGGCGAAAAGGCATTGAGTAAATTTTCAATGTTTATTTTTGGAAAAATAGTATTAATCATAATAATATTCTTATTAAAATCAAATATCTAGTTGTATTTTTTCTTTTTAAGATATTTAAAAAAAACAAAAACATTTTAGATATTTTTCCTTGTTTGTTAATCATTGATTTTATTATTTAATGATTTACAGCCAGGTACCCTTTCTGATGCTAATTTTTTTTTTTTTTTTTTTACATGAAAATGATTATTTTCTTATTGTTGCACTTTAATCATTTTCTTGTTTTTAGACCTTAAAGAGTTGAATTAAGTTTTAATGTTTAAGAACTTTGGATTAATCACCATAAGACCATAAACTTTTTTTCTCTTTGGATTGCAAATCTATAACAATAATACTCTTGTTTCTTTTTGCAACTGCAATGTATTTATTATACTAACCATGCTGGTGAAGAGAGAAAAAAAAGAGAAATGGTGATCAGCCAACAGTTTCTAAGAAGTAAAATTTTCTCATCTCGTTCTACTTTTTTGATTTGAAATATTTTCAAATATAACTGATTACTTTTAGATCAGAGAGATTCACCTTTGTTTTTATGAATAATGCAACAGATAAAAGCTCTTTATTGGATACTAATGTATTCATTGTAAACTTCTTTTTTCTTTTTTTCTTGAAAGATTG
Organism: Sepioteuthis lessoniana; assembly: GCA_963585895.1. NCBI lineage: Eukaryota > Metazoa > Mollusca > Cephalopoda > Myopsida > Loliginidae > Sepioteuthis > Sepioteuthis lessoniana. The sequence goes on from CAUZXS010003482.1 coordinate 14,118, forward strand.
ATATATAAAAATGAGACAGATGATCTCCCCCTCCCCCTCCTTCAGAATTGACTGCTGATAAAGGGTAGGGGGTTGTAAGATGACAACAACAGTAAATATTTGAGCAGCAAATTTTCAAATCTATCAACGTACACCATTTATATGAATGAGATTTACATAATTTGAATGGATCTACAAGGAGAAAAATATCAAATTGTTTGTGAATTTTTTAAAGTTTCTTTATTTTTTCATTCCAAATTTTAAAAAAATATATATATAACTCAAGAAAACAAAACCCTGAAGGAAAAAAAAAAGAAAAGAAAATTATAAAGTTGATTTCCATAAAGAAATGATTCTACTTTCTGATCCTCTTTTGTACTGAGGACATATTGTCATACTTTAAGACCTTCAGATACTAATCAAAATTTAAATCTGGTCTCTCTCTTTCGACTAGTGCCACTTGATCAGCTGCCAACAGTAGCTCTTGAAAATGTCTTTCTTCATATCTTGCCTCAAGCCGTGTGTTGAATTATGCATGGGTTTTTATCTATGTTTAGTTTATAGTTTTCAGCACTTGTTGATCGTGGCCTTTTCAAGTCATCCATATGGCCACGTGGACATGTTCATGTTTAAAGATAGTTTTCTCAGTGCTGTCAGTAATACCAATAATTAGACCTAAGCCTTCATGTCCTCTTTTCAAACTCTCCTCACAATTGAGATCAAAAACCAATAATGACAGTAAATTGCTAAATAGTTTCTAATGTTTAATAAAGAATTATAAGCTTTCTTGATAATGTGCTTTCATTTTGTTGTTAGAGAAATTTCATAAATTAGTGTTTATTGTTTAGAGATAATTTTCAATAGTTGACAATAAGATTGAAAAGTTCAAGAGCCATTTATGCTTGTATACAATAGTTTTCATGACTGAAGCCAAAAATTGCTTTTCCTTCCTGCATGAGTTTCAATCCTATGAAACTATTTCTGAACAGGATTGACACTCAATTTTTGCTTCACCTTTTGATATATACACAGTAATAGCTTAACTTTCTTCAAGATATAATTTCATAATATAGTTGAATACAATCATTGAAACCAAGATTACCTTTACCAACAGAGATCAGTTTAGATATTGTAAAATGATTTTAAACTCTTTATATTGCCACTTTATTTTATAAGAATTTTGTGGATTAAAGTAAGAATTTATGAAGAAATTGTATGAAAATGTCCCAATTTATTTGCTCTGTGTGATTTTGATCCTTTTTAGTTGAATCCCAATTTGATTTTTAAAGTTTTTTAATACGAATTGTAAATGACATTTTTAATATTTTGAGTACAGCATATTTTTTTGTTAATTCTAAGTTAATGACCTATCAAAGCCAATTTCATAATCACTTTTGTGAAAAACTAAATAGATTATCCTTATATTCATAAGAAAAAGTTTACAAACTTAGTTGGTATTATTGATATCAAGATAAAAATTGTGATAATGCAAAACTCTCGTGAATGCTTTATATTTTAATATATGAAAGAAAAAAAAACTTTCTATGTCTATCTCATGGAGGTGGGTCAGATTTATTTTGGTAACATTGTCTTTACCAGATGAGCTAGTTGCTACTGTTAAGCTATACCCACAAGTATGACATCACCTATATCAATTGGAAGTAGTTTTTCGTGTATAAAAGATGCTAAACAGAATTTGGAGGTATTTATATTTATGTGTGCACACATTTCTACATCTACAAACACACACACACACCCACTGTTAGTTTTATTCTTTTGATTTTGTTTGTGCTGTATTTGATCAATGTGGTTGACTGGCATCTTTTTATAAAACCTTGTCTGCAAGGCAACTCTTTCAGTCGTATGTGCATATGTAGCTTTACCTGATCCAACACTGAATTTTACTGTAAGCATTCTTCTTCTTCTTCTTCTTCTGGCAGTATTTTTACAGCCTTCTTACAATGTTGAGTGCATAGATCCCCAAGTGTCTAAGCTAATACTTAAAGCATTAGAACATAGGAGCCTCTCTATGAATTATACATGGCTCCTCTGAGTTGTACAAACATTAGGTTCTTCCTCTACCTGTTTACCATCTTGCAGACGGTGCTAATCCATTTCACATATCCCCAACCACTGGAATTTACATTGTGGATGAACCGCTTACCTTTCTCCCAATGAAATGCTTACTGAACTGTAAGGCTGTTTAGCTTCTTCAACAACAACAATACTTCTATAAAAACTACTGCAGCTCGAAAGAAAAATAACCAGTTTTCTTTTATTTTCCCTCTCACTCTCTCTCCTGTCTAGATCAAGACAGTTTGTGAATATATTGCTCTTATCATAAATACTTAAATGTCTCTGTTTAAATCTTTACTTGAGTCTTTAAAAAGAAAGAACAAAATGCCAAATGATGACGCAAAAGTTTGTTTCAAAACTTTTGACAAGTTCATTAACTTTCTTAAGATTCTCAAGATTTGTAAACTATAATATTTCTGTATACAAATCCATGAGAGATAACCTTACAGCTGTATTAGATGTCCTTAATGGCATTTACTTTGTGAAATGTATATTTTAGTCTTGGAATCTCTATGCAGTGATTTTGACTTTTTACATCAATACTACTGTATGGTTGCACCACTTGGATTCTAACAAAATGCGTTGAGAAAAAGCTAGATGGGAACTACACAAGGATGCTATGTACTGTTTAGAACAAATTTTAGAAGCAGCACCCTACAAAACATTTGTATGGCAACTTACCTCCCATCCAGATAAGACATGCTGAGCACTGCTGGAGAAGTAACGATAAATTCATAAGCAGTGTTATTCTATGCACTGGCTGACCCGTAAAAACTTACATTCATCAACTCTGAGGTTACTAGGTGCCATTTAGAGGACCTACCAAGAGTGATAGCTGATAGGTACAAAGGAGTCCATGTTCTTGGAGCATCTTTGAGATGATATTTAGTCTATGTTAAAACAATTACATATGGTAAAAATACTTTTATCCAAACTCTTGTTAACAGTAACATTCTTTTCATTAAATCTGGAAATAAACATTATATCTTATACATCTTAGCAATTAAACAAATACATGAATAAATCTGATCATATAGATATTATATGTGTAAAAAGTTGATGTCTGTACTTTATTAAATTCATATTTGTGTGTTGAATCATTTTCAAATCATCAGAATACCATAGAACTACAAGTTTCACACCCTTTTGAGTTATTTCTCATCCCAAAATTTAATTTAAATCTTTTTGCTTTTCATTAGTTTGAATAGGATCAAAGAAATAGTTTTAAAAAGTAACTATTATTAATCTCAATTGGGTAATAAGTACCGATAATCTGAGTAGAATTTTTTGGAGAATATATTTTGCTGTTTCTATTCATCTTTCTTCTAACACCTGTATTTTCATTAAAACTTTAGCCAAGTTTCTTTTCTTCATCATGAAGATTTCAATAAAACTGTCATTGCTTATATGCATACATCATTTATACAAAAGTAGTAAAATGCACTTTGTACCAAAAGGAAATACCTTTTTATTGGTCCTTTTGTTATTGAGAGAAGTAAATGTTTATTTTTATGTACAGTCAAGACTTTTATTTCTCATAAATAATAAATTCTAAAAGATTCTGTTCATCTAAAAGAAAGGAAAAAAAAATGTTTCATTTGTTCAGAAATGCATAAATTCTCTTTTCATCTCACATTCTCTTCAAAATTTAAATCCTTTTTGTTTATTTATTTATTTATTTATTGGATGCTTAAAAAATCTATTTACTTGCATTTTAGTGCAATGATTTTTTTTTTATTGCACCAATTATGTTAGTGAATAAAAGCAAATTACAAAACTGCAACTTTTCCGCTCAATCTACCACCCCACACACACTTACTGCCCATGATCATCTTGTCGTTCCTGTCTCTCTCCACAACCCTACCCCCTCCTCCCCAATCTTGCTGCCTACTACCCTGTTTCTTTTTGCTATATTAATTAAGAAAAATTTAGATTTGTCCTCCTCCTCCCTTGCACCACAGTTACCATAACTGCACCCCCCTTACTCATCAGCCGACCTATATTAGTTGAGCATCTAATCAACACATCCCATTCTTTCAAAACCCCCATCTTTTCTGGATGCCTGATTGCAACAGAACGCCCCCTCCAACTCTCTTTTTCACACACCCCCTCCAGCTGTACAACTTCCTCCTTTTCCAACCTCTTCTCACCTCACTTTTCCTAAACCAGTGGCTGCCTTACATTCTAGCATCATGTCTAACAATGGACTCATTTCTCTGAAAAAGTCTTCAAGTTAGCATCCATCTCTCTCTCTCTCTCTCTCTCTCTCTCTCTCTCTCTCCTCACAGAGTATCAGATAGATTTCAAGATAGGTAAACCTTTAATGAACTCATTCATGTCTTTGCCAGAGATGGCAAACTTGAATGAAACAAATTGCTTGTATTGACTGCTAATGCTTCCATGCCAAATTCGTGTGTTTTTATTTCTCAATAACAACCACTTTGTGCCTCGTCACTTTGTTTTTGGACACGTTTATTGTTGTGCAAGTGTGTGTGTGTGTGTGGTAATATACAATAAATAGCCCTCTCTTCCAGTTCAGTTAATCTCCCTTGTTAGAGGTAAAATAAAAAAAAAATGTCCCTCCTCTTTTAGATCTATTGAGTGTTTATTCTCACAAATGGTCCTCCTACTTAACACCACCATGCTTCTCTTTAATACTCTTTCCTTATATTTTTTTTTATATATTATTCTAGCTAAAAGCGTTTACGTTAGAGATTTTATATATGTATATGTATGTATGTATGTGTGTGTGTGGTTGACATATTCATGTGTGAGAGAGAGTGAAATAGGATACTTTTGCTCAAAGTTTATTTTCTTGTTTATAAAAGTTTATTTATTTACAATTTGATCAAATTAAAAATTTTCAGACAAAATTTGTGCCATTTGGGGGGGAAAAAGGCAATTTTTCTTGAAATAACATATATATCTTTTTCACACATACACTTTTTATTTTCGGCTTTTCACTACAAGAACTCCAACTTGTCATTTTATTTTTCAGTAGAAATAAGGTTTTTACTTAATTTTTCTTTGGTGGTTTTATTATTTCCTATTACTCTTATTTGATTTGAATCAAGTGCTACTAATGGAAACATTTATCGGTGACATCTTGATAGTAGATTGTGCATTGCTCTTGATAACAGTAAAGTCATTCGATTAAATATTTTATTTATATGCATAGTAAAAACAATTAAACAGTGAAATTAATTATATTTCCAAATTTCAAAAGATTTAGCTTCCCCACCCACTTCCAAACAGCAATGAAAATGAAAGTAGATTCATATATTTGTGGAAAATTATTTAAAAAGAAAACTTAATTTCAAGTTTTTCAAGATATTTGATTGAAAGCAAATAGTTTTGGAGATTCTTAATTTTGAACTTATAAGATGGAAATAATCACTGATCCAAAACCCTTCTATTCAGTTGGCAATAAACTGGTAGATTCCTGAATCTTTATTTGAGAAATACAAGTTAGATTAGGGGTGGGGATGTTTGTTGTGAATTATGCTACTTTTGTTTTCCTTTCATTGATATCCATATAAAGTTTCCTTTTGTGTTTAATATATACTGATCTTCATCTTGAGGATCTGTTAGATTGTATTCTATCTCTGCTCAGCATCACTTATTGATTTTCTCTTGATACATGATACACCAAATGTATGTTACTGCATATCTCTCTTTTTCATTCAAACACACACACACACACGTGTGTGTGTGTGTGTGTGTGTGTGTGTGTGTGTGTGTGTGTGTGTGTGTGTGTGTGTGTTCAATTCTAATTAATTTGCTTTCAGATAATTTAAAGATTTAAACCATCAATATAATCCATGTAGGACTAGAAATGAAATTGCTTCCTTCAGCACTGGAGCCATTGGCATTACCAGAGCCAGAACTTTGAAAATGATCATTGTTAGAATGTCTGTTACCAAGAAATATTGGACTATTTATTATAAGTTGTAATAATAGCCTGTATTCTTTTCAAGATTAGAATATGTCTGTAATTTGTGTTTACTAGAAGTTTATTCACACAATTGAATTGAGGCAACAGGAAAAAAAAGGAAATTTTTACTTTTATAGATATGTTTAAACAATATGAAACTACAGATTTTAAAAGTACAAAATAGTCTGGTAATAAAATTTTTCCTTTCATTTGAAATTAAGTCTTTTCGTAGTTGAATTTGTAGCAGTTATACTAACTTAGGGTCAGTTTTCAATCCTGTAACCACACTTCACCATTTTTTTCCCCTGTCTGAATGTAACTTTTGAAAATATTTAGAAATAATGTTGCATATCTTTATCCTTCTTTTGTTAAATTAATTGGCCAGAATTTTAAGGATTTTACAGTAAAAAATGCTTTTCAAAAAGCTTAGTTTTTTTTTTAAATCTTCTTGATGTTAGTTTCTTCTTTAATATTTTGTTTTGTCATTCTTTTATTTAATCCTTTATTTGAAATTTAATGTCAACTCATAACTTAAAATGAACCTTCCTTTTTTTATCTTTGTTTATCAGAAAATCTATTTGGATTTCATTTCTTCTACATTAGTGGTTGGATTTTACTACCTTGGTCGATTATTTCAACACAGGATTACACGATTTGTTAGTGTGATTATGTTGGTTTGCACTTCTTTTTAAATCTTTTAATTCATAACCCCCCTCCTTCTTAAGAACTTAATCTGAATTTTTTCCTCAGGTTTGTGTTCATCTTTTTGATTCATGTCAACATTACTGTCAAAAGAATTAAGCCTTCAAATAATGCATTTCCCATTGTGGATATTTCATATTGAAGTTTCTAAGCAGGTGTGTGTGTGTGTGTGTGTGTGTTTTCTTAAGAATTTTAGATGTGACTTCATTTAAGATAAATCATCACACCATTATCTGAAGGTTAGTTTTATTTTAAAATACAAATACTAATTACTGAACAAAGAAATTTTTTGGCTTTGACATTTCTATGAGAATTCTTATATTTGAAACTGTTTGTGTGATTTACTTTGGCAAAACATTTTGTTAAAAGAAGGAATCAATTTTTTTAAACAAGTAAAATGTTTGAAGTTTGTCTCATTTTGTGTTTGGTTCTAAATCAATATCAAAATATTTTCTTTTGGTTCCTTAACTAAAATATAACATGTAATAAATGAATAAAGTAGAAATGATTTTGTTTGCCTTCAATATTGTTAGTTTATCAAGTTATCCGACATGAAACTGACAATTCTATTTCATTAAAATAGATTAAAGAAAAGTGGTGGCGGTGGGGGGGGGTTCAATCGAAATATTGACACCCCTGGGTGCTTATTTAGTTATTCTACTTTGTTAGCCAGTTGTAAGTTCCTTTCATAATTCTTCCTTTTAGGAAATAATACATGTGGGGGAAAGAAAAGTGTAAAACATAGTGTCCTTTTAGTAATATCGTTTTCTTTTCTTTTTTGTAACACAGATATTATCAGACAGTAAAGTGACATTGTTTGCTATTCATCAAACTGGATGTTGTCTGTTTAGATTTTGAATACACTATTTTGAGCAATTCATTTACATGCATTGTTTGGTCATGTTGATCGTGATGATCTTTTATGTTGATGTTTTGGCTTCTTACCCATTTCCAGACATTGTGCAAATACTCTCAAGTTATTTTGTATTAAACAATATAGAATGCATTTTTTTGTGAAAACAAAATGGATCAATTTCAAAGCATTCAATAGAATTAATTCAAGTTGACATATGTCTTTTTTTGTTTTTTCTTTCTTTCTAATTCAAATGGAACCCATTTATTGAAACTTTCTTCTTGCTCACGGAGGTTATTTTTATTTTTTTTTTTTTTCAGGGTTTTTTTTTTCTGGTTATTATACAAATGATGATATACTTCAATAATTAATCCTTTTTATATCAATGGCTGCCTTTTCTATTCACCCAACTGAATTAATAGATGAAATTGAAATAGGAGGGTAAGAGGCCATCATTTTCTGAAGGTTCATTACTATATACATATATGTGATGATATGCTGTTGCAATAAAAAAAAAATCCTCATTTTCATACCATTGAATTTAAAAGCTTTCATACATTTGCTTTTCTTTTATTTCTTATTCAATCCACATGGAACTTATTAATTTTTTTTTTTTTTTACTTGTAAAATTGTATTAAATAATTTCAAATAGTTCCAATAAATATGTTCTTTAAGGTTTTGGGATCATTTTCCCCCACAAACTGTAAATCTTCATTAATGACCTCTGTCCAAGTGTTTTATGTTGAAATCTTATTTAAAAAAATGATAATAGCCTTTTCATTAACTACATTCACTAAATGTTGACATTCTTTAAAGTTTCACTTCCATCATGGTTCATAAAAACAGCTAAGAATTTACTCTCAGAATATAAAATGTTAATTTTTCATATTTGTCTTAAAAGAGTATAAAATATAAAAGAAAATATTCACTAAATAATAAACATGTATTATTTTAAAATAAAGTTAGTCAATAAAAGTCTTTAAAATTGTCGAGCTTTATAGTATTTGTCAACACTTGTCTGATGCATTAAAAAAATCACTATATAAGTTATGAAGACTTTGAATATCTACTTCAAAATGTATTAACTATTTACTTAGAAGGCTTATATGACTTTGAGCAATTTTTCAGAGATCTCAATATGCCATCAAAATTACATTCATAGTCATACAAATCACAGTTTAACTTTACAATTATACTGAATAATCTAGATTTCTTTACTCATTCATTTAGGACTTTATATTGATTTTCACTTGGATAATGAAAAGATTATTTAATAAATGATAAAAGCAGATAAAGGTAAACATTTTAAAATCTTTATCAGAAAACCTATTGATTGAAAAACCAAATGTTTTAAACTAATTTGAAACAAATACCTCTTTAAACAAAACTATTGATATCAAGTTATTAAGATAAAGTTAGAATATTTGTGTATGTCAATATTTTCAGGAATTTTATTTTGCATTCGTTGTATGAACTATGTATAAAATTTTATTGCTTCAAGAGCACACATTGTTCAAAAAGTTTTATGCTCTTTATATTTGAACATAAAATCATCTTATACTAAATTGACAGGTAAGCATTAATCTTCATGGCATTATCTTACTAGTTACATTATGAAACAGTGATAACTCAAGTTAGCATAGCAATTCTTTTTTCTAAATTTATCATTTATAATCATAAACATTGAATTTTTATTTAGAATTTAGATGGATAAGAAACAATCACTCAAAAATGAACTGATCTAAGTTGAAAGCCTGTAAATAGACATTAATACTCTGAATAATTTGTTTAAGCCTGTGTCTATTAACATCAGAATTATGTTGTAGCTTTGATAAGTTCATTTTTTTCTCACTAATCCAGGTAGTTTTAAAGTTTTTGGAGCTACTCCTCACACACACACATTTTGAAGTAACGTTTCATAGTGAAGGTTGTCCGTTTATTAACTTTACTCTCCATTTCCTTTATTACCCATCTTGCTGGAAGACTTTGGGGGAATATTATTGATAGTTGTAGAAGAAAGCCAAGTTTAGCACAAAATTTGCAAATATTAATCCTTATCATTATCTTTCAAGAGTATCTGTTAACCACAGCTCTCTGACAGATATTAAGGTATTGCCACTTTTATTGCTATTCATCTGATGTTAGTTTCAATGTGGTTGATGTAGTCCTATTGTGATATGTGTTGCAAACCCATAATCTGTTGAAACTCATCTTTAAAGTATTGGTAAATAGTTTCAGATTGGGTTCATTGAGTCTGATTTCATTGGTTTTAATTATTTTCTTCTTTAAATTTCATGTCATACATAATTTTATGACGGCCAAAAATTTTAAGTGTCTAATCTATAATTATATCTGTCAAAGATCACAAGATTTCTTAATACTTTTTGGTTTTTTTGTTTGTTTTATTCCAAGGAAATTGCCAGCATTATAGTTCTTATTTTTTCTTCAATTTTTCATGTTTTTGTTTTTTTTTTTGTCATATCTTCCAATCACAGGTTTTTCTTATCTTTCTTCTCCTCTTCCTCTTCTAACTTTCATCTTTCAATTTATTCCAAGAGAAATGTTACAGACTACTTGAGCCTCCATCCATACACCCCTCCCATCCATTCACAATGGCATCCATCTGTGCATTTACTACTGTGTACTTAGTGAACACAAAACTTGTCAGTCTAGATCCCCTTGCAACTTTAACAGGGATAATGGCTACCTTTCGAACATCAGTATAATAAAAGCAACAATGTCAATCATCATCATCATCATCATGAGAGTAAGTGCATACAACTCGAGGGTTTTGGTATATTGTGGAGGCCAAAATCTTTCTACATCTCTTGATTCATCAGAGGCCAATGCTTCCTTGGCTCACTAGCTCTCAATTGCTTTGCCCCCACTCCCTCCCCTCAACCCTTTCAAAAGCACTGTTTTCCCCCAAGATGAGATTACAGAGTTGTGGCATCTGCCATCATTTATGATCATGATTCAGCTTTGAGTTGCCAGATCAACGCTACATGGACGCACACACAACCAGTGGGGCTGACAGCTTGACTTATTGGTTTGGAAAGTGTGGAAAAGTTGACAGCACTTCCTCTTCTCTCTCTCTCTCTCTCTCTCTCTCTCTCTCTCCCCTTAACCCTAAATAAAACCAATGGCAGAAAGAGTCAGTGGTAGGAACATTATCATTGTACCATTGCTACCTGCTAGCACCTCTCAACACCAGTGGCTATGCTTGTAAAGAAATAAGCAGTCAGTATGGCCTTACCTTTTGCCCTTTATGGCCATAGTTGTGTTAGATGCTTTACTATGTTTACTCTGATGGGTTGGAGAGGGATCGAATCACTTTACAGCCTCCCATACTGCGAATTTGCCAGCTCCCAGATTAAGCTGATAGGAGTTCATTTGATCAAAGCTGACAAGGTTTTTATTTGAAGTGCCCTTATGAGCAGGGGTAGACTGTACATGAAGGAGGTAGTGGAAGAGAAGAGCAATAGGGATACCCCACCCCAACAACTAAACAATACTTTTTCCACGTCCCTCTCTTAATATCATTTTTTTCTTGCTGTATCTTTAGATCATAAACTCAGAAAGGTTCACTCACTGCCATTATGGCATACAAAACTACTTAAAGTGCATTGTTTAGTCTTTTACCAGAAAATGCCTTGTTGACCACTAACAGAGGATTTATGTCATTTAGATCAACTTTTAGATAACCTCTTCTGATTGATTCACTTTACTTCTCTTTATATTACTACTGCTATCACTTGCATGTTTTATTTAGGTATATATATATATATATATATATATATATATATATATATATATATATATTTATTCTTTAATATTTTCTTTCATATTTATTTTGGTGGCTGATAGCTTTCTATCTATGTGCAACTCTTAAAGTATTACTGGTTAGAAAAGTGTTATTCTGCCTGGTCTTTTCTATCATTCCCTTTGATTGTGTCCATATTCTAGTGAAAGTCAAAGTCATTTATGCAAAAAAACAAACAACTGTTTATATTAAAGAGTTATCTACTTGATTTTTTTTTTTTTTTTTTGTTAGCCACTTTTGTTTATCTGAAACTTTCTCCTTAGTTCTTTACTTTCCTAATTATTTCTCATTTTCTTTTTTGCAGTTTTGTGCAGACCAACAAATAGTCTTGTTAGATTTCTTGTGAACAAGAGCATTTCTTCCTTGCTTCTTAATCACCCATATTGATATTAATGTCTCATAAAATTGTTTCTCTTTTAATCTAAAGATAATCATTGCACAAATATTTGAACTCCTACAATTCTTTGTTTTTATTTCAATGTGGTTTTATCAGTGTATTCTGATATTCAATATTACAAAGGTCTGAGAATAAGTTTTTTTTTTTATAGAAAGAAGTTTCTTTATGCAGATATGTGTCCAAATAGTCAATACTTTTTGCTTGTTCATGTAAAGAATAAATGAGTTCAAGTATCTTGTCAAATCTCATTTCATCTTGTTAGAATGTTGATTACAAAGTATCACAGCAGAAATCATTTAGGATCAAAACTTAATAAACATACTAAAAAATCTACAAAAAAGCATTTAAAAATCTCATTTGAGTGGAACTATTACATCATCTTGTAAAATCTTAAATGTTTCTGAATGCCTTTTGTCTTTTCTAGAAAGGTGTTAGAAATAACCTAAAAATCCATCATGATTCTCTTCTCCATCTCCAATTCTCTTTATATTCATTGGAAATATATCTTTGACTAATGCTAATTGCTTCATTAAGCTCTTTTTAAATGAATCCCAACATCAAATGTGGTTTTTGAGACAAAATTTAATAGCAGTTAAGTTCTGTTGTATTGAATTACTTTCATATATAAAAAGACATCCTATTTCTTATAAAAATTATTAAAACAAACCTTTGTGCTAAAGTTTTTATAATTATCACATGACTATTATTCTTGCTTTGTTTCATTAAAGATAAATGGATCAAGTTGATTTGAACAGGAAATATTATGAGTATCTAAATATCCATTGTCTGGCCCACCTCTCTCTCTCTCTCTCTCTCTCTCTCTAATAAGAACTTAATTCTTTTATTTCAAATACAGGTAAAGATTTGAAATAATGCTTTATACTGTGATTTTGTTTCTCTTCTTTGCTGTTGATTGGTATTATTGAACAAGATTTTTTATAGTGACTATTATTTTGTATTATTTTATAACCATAAATTCAAAAGGTTTTGTTTTTTGTTTTTACAATTAAAAATACGAGTTTGAAAATATATGAAAAAGAGCAAAAAGCTGTTGTTTGAGATTTTTAAATGCTGTCTGATTTTGAAACTTTGATACTTTCACCAAAAAAGAAAATATTTATGCCAGATGTGCTTGTAATTTGCTTTCATAAAACCCACCTGATAGGAGAAATGCTAAAGATTTTTATGTAAAGACACAGAGGAATAATGTTGATTAAAATTTCTAAATTTGACAACATTTGGTTATTTGAGATGGGGGGGTTGTAATTTGTTTCTTCCTTTTTCCTAATGTTTGATGATTTTACCAGATCAGTAAGGCCACCTTTCAACTTGCTTTTGTTAAATAGTCATATCAGCAAGTTTTTTATTTTATTTTTGAGCATCTCATAAATTAAAAAATCAACAACAAACAAACCTCAGTATTTCAATACTTTTGAAATATGCACATATTTAGAACAAGAATTTTATTGCTTATTAAATGCATATTTCTGACTTAATGCTTTGATGGTAAAAGTGAAACCCATATTAGAATAATAATAAGTAATGATTTTCCAGTCTCTTCTATCCATTTATTTTTCCTCTGTGTGTGTGTGTAGAGCAATGGTAACATGCGAGGTAAGCAAACCATTTTCTTACTATTACTACAGGTGACTTCAATCTTCACATTTGTGACCTTGTGCCAGATTAAGCTAAGTTTAGTCAATGATTATTCATTTGGCATTAATCAATTGTTAGCAAGCTAGTCTTACAAATCTATACTCATATATTGAGTTCACTTCTTACTGGGTGGTCCCCTATAACAGCCCTGCACCAAACTAAAGATACATATATCCTAGCATAAAGAAGAAAAAAAATTACGTAGTTTTCCCCCCATCAAGGTTTTTCTCACCAATAACTCTTTGCTTTTACTCCCCATTGCTGCAAAGATATTTTAAGAAATTTCTTGATGAGAAAGATGCATTTTTTTATATCATGGATATATTTTTTCTTATTCATTTTGTCCACTATAAAATTTGCCTTGACACTAAATGACTGCATCATTTGAAGCATATCCTTGTTTTAATGTACAATGTTCTTTGTTTCTAGTCTCCTTATAATTGCTAAAATACTGATAAAGGCCCACCTGATAAAGAAACAGTCAATGTGACTGGGTATATATTTCTTTCCACCATGCTACATCCATCCATCTCCCCCGTTATTATTAGAGTATTTTTATTATTTTTGAAGAATCAAAGTAGCAACTTGTCCAGCAATGGCAACATAAGTCTATATCAGACTTATATTGATATCTATCTCAGATCACAAGCTAATAACATGGATCCAATTATATTCCTTTTAATTTCCATATTCTAATATCATTTGATATGTTTATTTTCTTTGCCCAGTCTAAAAGAATTGGGTGGGGTGGGGGGATAGTGTTTATTTTATGTTACTGCATTTTTTTTTTCTTTTTATATGTTGATATAATTCTGACTTCTATTAGATCCAATTTAGTTAACTTTTCATGTCCAAACTTGGGCTACTTTCATTCATTTTAAATTTATCACTTCAACCAAACTTCTGAATACAAATCACATGACCATTAAAAGTCTCTCCACTCAGGATATTTTCTAACTTGGTTAGTAGCTGGACTTTGATCTATCTATGCGGATATATGTACACAGTGTTTGCTCTCATAGACCATGTTCATTTATAAAGAGGGTTTGGGTTGTGTTCATATTTATATAAGTAGAAGTAATGATTGTGTCTATAATACAGCTGGAGTATGTATGTATTTATACATAAAGTTTGTGAGTGAGGGGTATATCGTATTTCCCTAATAAGTTTTGTCTTTCATTAATTCCTTTCTCTCTCTCTCTCTCTCTCTCTCTCTCCTTGCATTCTGAGTCAGTGGAGCTAGTTTTCTGTGAAACCATTTGTAGTTGCAGTATATTCCGCTTGTCTGCTTTATTCTACTTCTTTACATTTTTGTTCATTGCTGTTCAATATTCCTCAATCAATTGCCGATTATTTCACTGACATATCTCCTCATAGAAAATTTGAAAACTTCTGACTGCTGTGTGCACAGCCTTCTTAGTCCCTCCTGACTACAACTGACTTTTTCTGCAGTTCATTGCTCTCCCACCTTTTAACTCTTCAAACTTGACATTACTTTTTAACTTTTATCTAGCATTCACTTTTTTAAGATTTTTTTTTTTTTTACAAACCCGATCTCATTTTTGGAAATAGGTTTTTTAAACTTCCCAAATCATTAGATCACTAATATATCTGTATAATAATATATTCCAAACTGTTATTTATTAATTTTTTTTTTTTTTTAATCAGCTCATATTAAAAGATTTCAAGCCTTAAAAAATGTTATTCTTCAACCAAAATGACATATCAATTTAATTTTTTCTTAAAACTTTTGTATTTTGTGACTACAACTTTTACACTAATTATGTTCTAAGTCATGTTTTAGAATTAGAAACCTCAAAACAACTTTTGCTTTTACTAGAAATTTCTTCTCTTGGATCAATTTGGTGATATTTGTTTTATTTTTGGTAGATCCTAAGTATTTTAGTCTATTATCAAGCCATCAAAAATCTATCAGTCTTTTCTTTTTATTTTTTTATCCATTACTTTTCTGCCTTTCTATTTCATGGGAAATCAAAAGTAGTTTAATAATTTTTGCCTTTCTTTATGATAATCTACTCAAGTGTTTGCACCAATTTTTGCCCCAAACTTGAAATCTTACATGAAATAACAGGTTGTTTTCTCAGCTTTTATTATTCCACTCAACGTGTTTGTGTGTGGAGGCTGGGACTGAAGCATCTTTTTCTTATTATCTGAAATAGACGTACATTAAAATCAAAAATCAAAAAATAAAGAAGAATGTCGGAGGAAAGTATAATTCCATATTTTCTGATGATTGCCCTCTCTACATTTTATGGCAAAATTAAAAGTAATCAGAATTATTTCTCTGTAAAACTACTCAACTTAGTTTCTTGTCTGTTAGTAAAAATTTTCTTTGATGTCCAAAATTGAAATTTCAACTCCTGCAGTAATTAAGCTCTAATTGCTCAATGATTTAAAATGAAATCTGACATCTTTTAATCCCCAAGATCAAAAGACCTGATCTGTTTCAGATGATTATCAAGCCTTCATTAGCTAAATTTGTGAAATTTTTCATTTTACCAGCATTGCTGGCTGGCTGGCTGGCTAGCATCTTCTGCCTTCATTGGTACTGGCAGCAGCCTCCTAGTACTACTTGACCTTTCCTGCTCCAGCAACCTGGACAGCACATTTAGTCCATCCATCAGTCTGTCTACCTTTTGATTTATTTAGTTTTCTCCTCCCCCACCTCACTTTCTTAATATGCAACAACAGAAAATAGATTTTAAAAGTTTAGTTTAGATTTTAGCATTTTTAATTCCTAACTATTTAAAAAGAAAAAGGAAAAAATTTTTTTGTTGTATATTCAACACTTTGTTTTATTTGTTTATAAGATGTGATTGTTCGAGTGAAAATTAATTTTAAGTATTTATTTGCTATCTTTGTATATTTTTATGCTATCTTTGTATATTTTTATGCTATCTTTGTATATTTTTTCTTTAGATTTCCAAATCATTTTGCAAGTAATACATATATAATACATATATCGAATTGTTTCCAGATCTAAAATATTAAAAAGTTTCAAACAATAACTTTCAAATTTGGATTCCACAATTCTGGGTTGAATTTTTTGTATGTCAAAATCATACAAATTCTTTTCTTTTTGATATTCTTGACACTGATCTTTAAAGGTACTCACGTTTTTAATCT
Source organism: Sepioteuthis lessoniana (assembly GCA_963585895.1). Lineage (NCBI taxonomy): Eukaryota > Metazoa > Mollusca > Cephalopoda > Myopsida > Loliginidae > Sepioteuthis > Sepioteuthis lessoniana. The sequence goes on from CAUZXS010003482.1 coordinate 30,685, forward strand.
GGCCACTAAAAATAAATAAAATTAGCTTTAAATTTTATTTCGAATTTATTCATTAATTTGAAATAATATTAAAGAAATATCCCACACCAACAATAGAAAAGCACAACATTTTTTTCCTGTTCTTCACACACACACATTGTTTTTTTTTTCTACCTACAAAAAAAGTTACTCAAGTCATCTAAAATAAATGAAAAAGATCTTCCATCAGATTCTTGGCTTTACAAGATTTTCTTTATTTTTGTTTAGATTCTTTAACCATTTGTATTATTGGTACTCTATAGTTGTTTTTTGTTAACTAAATATTTCTTGAGTATTGTTAAGAATGACTCCAATCAGCTCAAAACCTATTGCATAATATTGATTTGAGGTTAAATTTTCACTTTGATAGATTTTATTTTTTACAAGTTACCTTATGAAATAGAAATCTTTCTCTTAAGCATTGTTGATGATTTGTGGGTGGATGTTGGATTTAATATTCTCTGCATAGATTCCTTCTATATTTTTATGCTAAAATTACCAAAATAAATTGGTATGAATATTGTTGCAAAACATTGTTTTTCCTTGAAGTTATTTTACCGTAGCATGGTGGTGTTCATTTAATATATACTTTTCAGTCTCTCACAAAACTAGAAAATAGCAAACTATTTCAAATTTACAGGAATTTAAAAAGAAAAAAAAATCTGAGTGTTATTTCAAATTTATCATTTTCCATGTTGATTTAAAAGAAAGCATTTCTTTTGGCAACATTCACTCCCCAACCCATTCATAGATTCATCAAAAATGCTTAGAAAAATATTTTCAATTTATCCAAATAACTTTGGCACAAATAACAAAGAAACATCGGTTAGGGCTAAAGAGAAAGAACTGAATTTTTTTTTTTTTTTTAAAGTTTATACTAAAGGATGAAAATATATTGTATATTTTGATAGACATGTGAAAGTTCTGTGATGGATTTTATATCCTGAGGTGTTCTATGAACTTTATATTGTCACTTGTGCACAGGGCACTCCCTATTTGATATTCATTCCTTTTTGCAACATTCTCTTTCAACCTATCTCCATTTGACCTTTCATTTACCTCTTTCCAAAAAATCATCAAACATTTATTACTTACTTGAAAGGATTCTATTTATTTTGCTATTATTTACAGAAAATGAACTAATTAAAAGATTTTGAAAAAATCTCTACTCCTCACCCCCCCTGTTCCTATTTCTAAGGTAACAAGTTATTTTTCCTCTGGTCATGCTTCAGAAATCAGTGCTTTTTGCATTTGTTTTGTGAATTCAATACCTACCAAAGCCAGTTTATTCGTAATCCCAATTCATTTTTAATAACACAAATATGTTCTATAAAAACTAGGGAAAAAAACTGCTAGATTTTTTTTCGAAATAACAGAAAGAAGACATGTTATTAATCCTGCAAAATGACTAAAAAATATCCATTTCTGATCTCTACATAAGATGGCTATTCTAATTACATCTTTTCTCTCTGAAAGTTTTCAGCTTTTTTATGTGAAGACAATTTTTTTTCCAGTTTAGGCTCTATATGCCTTTCTCAATGATTTAAAAAAAAAAAAAAAGGATTAGAATTCACTTTCTATATAAGGTCTTCTACTAAAAATAGATGATTTATTTAAACAAAATAAATTGATAATAGGAAGTAGTCTAAATACTTAAGAAAACAATAATTAATAAGGAATCAGATTAGGTGAATTGTCAGAGTTTATTAAATTCATTTTCTTATGATAACATGGGCAATAAAATCAACTATAAATCCTTCTTTTTTTTCATGCAATTCAAATGTAATTTATTTAGCTAACTTTAAAAAAAATGTTTTTGCCAATTTCTCAATTGATTAAAATTCATTCATTGAAATTTACTATGACTTCTCTGATTGATTTTCTACCACAGCCACCAAATTATCATTCATTAAGTTTTCTTAACTTAAATCTCCAATTTTTGAAACCCTAATTTTACCATCTGTTTATTGTGTCTATAAATTCAGAATTTATTCATTCTCATAAAATTCTTCAGTTTTAGCTTCATTATTACCTGCTTTGAACTTTTCTAAGTCTAGAAATGTGAAAATCATATTTGCCTAAAAAATGTGAAAGTTTACTGAATAATATGCAAATAATATATTCAAAAATAAAATATGCCTTTGTTAAAGAAAAATGAAAGCAAAGTTAAAATTCTGGGCTAAAATTAGCTATTTCATCTTAAACAATCTAATAATAACTTAAATGATGCAGAACTGATGAAAATTTTCATACAAAACCAATTGGCAAATATCTACAAACATCAAACTTTATATTGCTCTTTCTTTTCACAAACTTCTTCTCCATATATCAATCTTATTTGTTAAGAAAGTATGCTGAGGGCGGAGAACAGGAAAAAAGAATTTAGTTAAGATGTACATGCGATTCTGGTTGAGTTTTGTTTGTTTGTTTGACACATTCACTTTGTATGTGTTTGATGTGTGTTATAAGACATTCTATAATGACATCATTCAACCTTTCCAAATTTCAAACATTTTTCTTTTCATTCAATCTTTCCCTTCCAATCAATTCAACACATTTGCATTTTTTTCCCCCTTGCAAAACCTGTATGCATCTCCATTTATTAAATTAGTTGTTTTCTATACACTTAAAAGCTTTTCATTTTATCTATTTATTTTTATTTTTTCTGACCAATAAAATTTTGATAGTTTTAAAATGTTAGAAGCTGGTTTATGTTGTCACTGTGTGTAAATTTAGGATTTTTAAAAAAGTTTCATTTTTAAATGTTTTAGAATATTTTTACTTAATTTACTATCACTGTCGCAAAGAAAGACACTGTTATAATAATCTTAGTTTTTCTTAAGGGTGTGCTATTTTTAAATTTTCTCTTATAAATCCGTTTTGTTTTGTTTTTTTGTTTTAATATTTCAAGATTTATTATTAGAATGAAATATGTGTATATTAAATTTTATACTTTGAATTAGCTTTTCTTTTTTTAAGATTTTGCATGTCTGTAAGAGACTGATTTTAACGGATTCAGTTCACTCACATCCATCACCAGAGGCATCTAAAAGTTTTGAAAATTTCTATTACCACTACACATATAGCACCGAATGTTCAAAATAACTTGTTTCTCATTTAGACATTTTTTATCTTTAAAAATGATTATCTTTTGTCGAGTTAGTTGGCATCACCCTCAACCATTTATTTTTTTGTGCATTATTTTTTAAATAATTGCTAGTTGGATTCTGTTGGATTGAAAAGCTCTTTTGGATATTTATATTCACCTTTACTACAGATTTCAAATATATTCCTCAATTTAAGCAATAAACATGGGACAAAAATGTCTTTTTTATTAAAAATTATGAAAAAAAATGCTAGTGATATGACTACCTTTAGCAATGGCAAGAGTTGGGGATACAAATTCTTTGCATTGAGTTTGAAATTTTACAATGGACAGTTGACACTGCCAATTCCACAAACTTACCAGAAGAAAGTCAGAGGTTATAGGATAGAAATATTGTAATCAAATAACACGGATGACGAAAATGAATTACACCCCTTTTTTTATCATCTGTTAAACTATATCTAAAACAAATTTCTTCCTGGATCTTTAGGGAATGGAATTAATTTTTAAAACAATCAATTGCTGACATCTTTTTCAATGTTGTTTTAATATTTTTTGTTCCTAAGTTTTAGCTTGATGCAGAGAAATAGATAAAACTTGATGTCACCAGGCTCCTGTTGTTGTAATAACAACAACAAGAAGATTTATATTCTGCTCTTTTTAAATCAAGCATTTAGTCCCCAGCAAATGACTGTCTAATCTTAATTAAGGATATAATCTTCTCTTGTTGAAATGGTGGAAAGTAAAGATGGAGGGAGGAAAAAAAAAAAAAAATTTTTTTTTTTTTTTTTCTTAATCAGTTTCTATGTTATACAAAAGTGAGAAAGGAGGTTCTTTGGTTTGTGTTTTCAGTTAGTTCATAGCTGTTAGCTCAATAAAAAGAAATAGAATCAAGTTTTCTCATTTTAATTTCTCTCACAGCTAAAATCAAATAGATAATCTCAAGATTTTTATGAATGTTCTTTTTCTTCTTCTTCATCTACTTTCAGTGCTGTTATTGCTACTGTCTTAACCACTCAAAACCAAACACCTTAAAAGTTTTGTCCATCCATCAAAGTTTTCAGCTTTTGCTGATTCTTTCATCGTCTTAAAAGAATAAGTGCAAAGAATTTCAATGGGAAATTTTCAAAATTCACCTTCTTATCATCCTCTAAGCCTGAATAAGCTCGCATCAAATCGGTTGTCGTCAGAATTTTTCTGTCACTTACCTTTTTGCAGCGTGCCTTTGAAAAGCAAAGTGCTGCATTGTGCCGCCACCACTACCACCACCACCTAAAGGTCTATTAATACTGCCAGCTTAGCCTCTTGACTTAGAAAATGGTTTTATACATAGCTTAGATTTTGTTGTATTTCTAAGTTTTCAGCTGTCGTAATAGGATCTTCTTGCTGCCAGCTACAAACTAAGGGGGAGGAGGGGTAGAGTTATAGGGTGGGGAGTAAAGAAATCTCAAAGAAAGTCTATCAATGCATCCAGATTTTTGGTTTATGAGAAAGAGAGAGAAGAGTTGTCGTCGTAGTATTAGTCTTTTCACCATAATCTTTTTTTTTTTTCCAGCTGGGAAATAGCACACTCTTCTTTAGTTTGAAATAACGGATAGAGAAATCACTTTATTGTATTCAACCTCTGGGCGTAATACACCTGGAAATTATCCAAAGAATATTTTCTGCTGCTTATGATATGATCCTTATTGAGATAGAAATTATTGGAAGAATTGAGAGGAAGAAAGGAAGGAAAAGAAATAAATACTTGACGTTGGGGGGGGGGATTCTGTTGGTTTATACGATTTATAAGATTCCTTTTCGGAATTTCTTTTCAACTTTTCAAATCATTTTTGTTGTTGCTATTGCAATCTTTATCAATTTTCTTCATTTTTTCAAAGCAGATATTTTGTTACATTTTTATTATAAAGCTTAAATCTCGCATTTAGATTTCTTTTTATTTTCTCTTTTTCATTTGTTTATCTTCCTTCATCCTTTGTACTTTGCACTTATCACACTTATTCCCACTCTCTCAATATCTCCTTTTCTCTCTTCCTTTAAATTGGCTTTCTTGTTTATCTTTTCACACTTTTTCCTTGGATTATTGTTTATAAATACTTTTTACTACAAGCTTATCTTATACAAAATAATTTTCATCTTCACTTGCTCTCTTTCTCTTTCCAACTTCTCTCTCTCTCTCTCTCTTCTCATTCTTTCTAACCTGAACTCTACCTCAGTTTTCATGCTTATAGATCAGAGAGAAGTGTTTTCTTTCTCTGACTCTCCCCCTCCATAACCAACACTTTCATCTTGATCAATCCTGGCCTTTTTACTTCTTTTTGAAAACTAATGTGCATTCAGGTGAGCAGCTTAGGCAGAATCATCCAGCATTGTAGTTTCATCCTCTTCCATTTTTTTTCCCCTTTCTTTGCTTATTCAGTCTTTTGGGGATTTTGTTTCCTTTTTTTTTTTTTTCTCTTTCTTCTTCTGTTCCTCTCTTAACCCTCTGTTTGTTGTTGCTATTAACAGTTCATCTCTTTATCTTTTTACGAGATTTTTACTTTTTCACTGCAGATAGATTGGCTTGTCTTTCTTTATGGTGATTACAGCTTCCAACACAGTCTAGCGTGAAACGGATTCAGGGGAGTTAAATGTGTTATTTTTGTATCAGACGTTTTAACAGTTTATCAGCTTGCCCCTCTTGATCTCTCCTTTTTGTCAAGTGCACAAACAAACTCGCCTGGTGGTGACTGTCATAAGCAAATCTGTGTGTTATTCACTTTACAATTCCAAATAGTAACAGTGACCCATGCATCGACGCCATCTCTTTGTTTATCTTAGAATACAAATTATAGTTTCGGGTTCAATTCTGCTCATCATAGACTGTTTATGTATTTAGACTTTCGAAGTAACCGTCTCTTTGTGAACTCTCATCAAGTGGCATGATTTGTGAAACATCTATGCACGTGTTGGTTTAATACTAAGAAATGTTAATTCTATTGTCTCAACTTGATTTTATTGAAGCTCTAATAAATTCAAAGGAATTGGATTCTTGTGATAATCAATGAAACAAACACTGTTGATTATTCGAATATATCAATGTTTTACTTTATGCTTCTAAACCATTATTTTTTTTATCACTTGATAATTGGAGAGTTGCCATCCAAAATGTTATCAATTTCTCTTCAAATTATGAGGGTTTATAGCTTAAACAAAATAGCACAATTTGGTTGACCATGGAAATTTGATTCTTTTCAAATGGCAATTATAAGTAATTATTTGTCTCAATGATTCTATCAATTTCTATAGACCTCTAAATTTGCTAAGAAGAATTCCTCAAATAAAAATCCCCCTACCCTTTGCCTGTCAGTCCAGTTCATTTCATATTACTAGCTATGACATTCACTGATCTTTGCAACAATTAAATGCAATACAATGTAAATTAGTTTTTATGCTCATTGTTAAATTCAAAAACATTTATTCAGTGTAAACAATATTTCTACCTAATTTTATCCATTGGGATGACTTGGTAGATTATTTTTCTTTATATACTCATCTTATCTTTAATAAAATGGATTCACTGATTTTGTTTTAAGAACTGCAATTCTCAAATTTCTTTTTGGTCTGAATTCATTTAAAAAAAAAAAAAAAAAACATTTTTTTTTACTGTTTTTATATTTTTAGTAGATTAGATTCTCATGATCTTTTTTACACTGTGTAGAAAAACTATCAGTAAATGGTAATTAATGCTTATAGTGAAAGTTTAGCAATGATTTAGTAAGACTTACTTGTATAATAGTTGGATATTGATAGGTGATTAAAGGATGGTCTTGTTTGCTATATTAGCTTATTAATGGCAAAAAGTTGTTGCATGATACCTGAAAATCTAATTATGTACTTGTGGCTCTTCATTCTTTGAATATTTGGAAGAATTCATGATTATTTAAATATTTTGCAGCTAGATGCTTCAACTGATTTCAAGCATCCATTTTTTATGGCGATATGTAAATATGACATTAAGACCTGAAGTTGATTTTATTACATGACTTGCAGAGCAAGCAGTTTTTTTCCCCCCTACACTAAATCTTAAAAAAAAACTTGTCATATCAAATTGCTAATAATACGAATAATTTATTTGGCATAAGTTATGATTGCACTAACCCCGCTTTGAAGCAGAATTGAGCTGTGTTTTTAAAAACTAAAATCTATCATTTTAAGCGTGAAATATTTTCTCTGTAGCTGAATATCCTAAATTCTTTGTTAATATTCTGATTAACTGTCAAGTTTAGTGCAGTGCATTTCTGCCTGGCCCTAAACTCAAATATGAGTTTAGTGAGAACTAGAGCATAAAGGAGGAGATTTGTTAGGTTTGCTATTTGTGTATGCATTTCTGTACATCTGTTTTTATATATTCATATATATATATATATATATATATATATATATATATATATATATATATATGGGAGAGAAACTTCTACACATGTGACAGGACATGTGATTGCTGATGAATATTGAAATGTAGTGGCTATGCTGATACATTTCACAACAAAGCAAATCTTATAGGAGAGAACCCAACTCAAGAAATTGGTCTTTTAACTGTGGAACTGTATTATAAAAATTAAGGCATGTTTTTTGTTTAATGGCATATCAACCATTATGGATTATTTAATGCCAAAGCTATCCTTGTAGAAGAACAGGTGTGGTACTATTTAACCCATAGCCAGTGGGGGATAAGGACATTCATCCCTTTCCCAAGTCTGAAAGTGAACATAATAGCACAACTGGAGTTTAAACTCACTAAGATGTTGCAGTCCAGCATGTTAACCATTATGCCACATGGACTCTCCCTCTGTTCAGTGTTTTTTTATTCTTTGTACATTTTGTTAGGGAAAAAAATGGGAGGAGAGAGAAGTAATAAAAAAAAAAAAAATTAAGCTAACTTTAAAAAAAAAAATCTTGAACCATTTGTTATTTAATTTTCATCATCTATCTAGCAATTTGTTAAGTTGCTTTTAGGAAGAGTTCATAAACATGTATACTGTATTTGTTCATTTTATCCTTTATTGTTAACACATGATAGTCAATCCCCATTTACCACCTCCTGGTCACTGCCAATGCTAACTTCTCTTAAATTTTCACAGAGAGAGCTTTAATATTTATCAAACCAGTAACTCACTTCTTTTGGTGTTATGTGGGGGTGATCTTTAGAGATTAATTCTTGATGCCTTTTCATTAAAACAATCTTTTTCTTACCTTCTCCTTCCCTGCTATGAATGTGTACACTAACACACATACATCCTAGCTACATTGTAATTTTACAGACTGAATTTATTGCTGTTTAATTTTAATTTGTTACTTACTTTATACCCACCATTCGTTTCCACTGCCTTTTGTGAATGGATTTCCGTTATTAAGTTGACAATAATCATCTTAAGAAGGTTCACTAACCATGAACATGTGCCTGCTGTCCAGCCTTTCCATAAAATGGCCAAATCATTCAAGCTTTCCTACCACTATCTCATTACCAATTGAATAGTTTGATGTAGGAATTCCCCCTATACACACACACACACACACACCTCTTCATCTTTTCCATATAATTCTCTCTGTGCAACAAGCTACACACCCTCTGCAAAACTGACCATAATGTAAACACCAATTTCATTAAATAATCTGATTATTCCAGTCAATATCATCATCATCATCATTAACTGTCATAAACCACCTCCCAGCTCTTCTCTACTGGTCAGCTACCCATTCAACAAAGTCAGTTTCTTCTACCCCTCACTTACATTCATTTCTTGTTCCTAGTTGTCTATCAGCATTTTCCATTGACCCTTAGACATCTATAGCTTCCACAAGGCAGTAGCCTCCCTTGAAATGACACATCTATAGTCTCTGTGCTTATTTCCTTTCAACCATTTAATAACAATTTTATATGGTTGCTGAATTTTAAATATGCCCATTTCATATTTAGATTTCTGTGCATATTGTTTTATTCTAGCTATGTATACAGTAAATAGTGTGTATGTGTAAGATTTGGTTATTTTAGTTTGTTATATAATTAAAGGATATAACATTTCATATATATATATATATGATTTGTTTTTGTTAATGAATTAGTTGTTTTAAAATATCAATAATGAATATTAAAAAAAAAAGATCTTGTATAAGTAGAAAATTTTAGTTTGTCAAATTATAAATATATTTAACCAGTTTTATTATAGATGAAATTTAATCATACTTTGTTTGGGATGTTTTACATAAGGTCATCATTTTCTTGTAGCTATTTTATAACATAAGCAAACTTTTTCAAATGTTTTGGTAATGGAAATATAGGGTCTAGTATTAGCTATTTACACTTACAAGAAAGAAGTTAAGACATGCCTCTTGGCAAATTTTATCTATAGAAAATAAGACATCTATTTTTACAAGACTAGTGCATCTTTTCTGCCACAAAGTTTGGTACAAAATTTTTTTAAAAATAAAATCTTATTCATAATCACACCGACAGGCATTTCTTGTCCTTAATACATCTAGTTTTAAAAAGCAGCAAAATGTTGCTTATGAAAGGGATGAAAAAAAATGTCAAATTTTTTAAGTAATTTTTAGGTGAAGAGATTATTTTAATCACTACTTACTACTATATGCCCAATGTACTCTCTCTCTCTCTCTCTCTATATATATATATATATATATATATAGAGAGAGAGAGAGAGAGTTGTTTTTAAACTGATTCAGAAGCCTGGAGACTTTTTGTTGAAATTTATGAATTTTTCCTTACTGTTAAAACAAATATAATGCTTATTTATTTTTATTTCTTCTTTAGAAAATTTCCTTAGAGATTGGATATGAATTTTGGTCAGTGTGTGTGGGTTGGCAACATTGAAGAATTGCTAATCTGAGAATTAGAGAAGAGATTATGGCTTACTACAGTTCTTGGAGCATTTAAAGAATAATAAAAAGTGTTTCCCTATAAGCAACTACTGCTTTCAATGTTGATTGATAAGCTATTAAAGATAATGGAAATGGGGGGGGGTAGATCGGAATCCTGAATTGAATTTGTTGCTAAAAGGAAAGGCTAAACCCTGATAATAGTCTACAATATGTTTCCCCCCCCCAATCAGATTTTATATATTTGTAAAAATTTATTTTACATAGTTAATGCAAATGAAATATTGAAATTTTTTTTTCCAAAATCTCTTCAGCAAAATTTACAGGTTATTCTGACTTATTTAATCCTCATAGCTACACTCTGTTCATCATTGATAAAACTTTTATTATAATTTCAATTTCCCTGGCAATTTATGTAGTTTGGAATTTTCTATACAATTTTTATATTTTTCATCGACTCTATGAAATATTGTTTTTTTGTTTCCAATTCAATATCACAAATTAAAAATGAAGGGTTCCGTAATTTCATTTCATTTCATTTCATCTATTGTCTTAACAAGTTTTATGCTACCTCTGTCCAAAGAATAGTTGTTGCTTTTAGTGTATGAAAACTTTTTTTCTTATTCTCTTTGTATATTACCAATACAATGAATTGATAAAATCACCCTCCAACATTGGACATTGAAATGAATCTGAAGCCACTTATATAATCAGCATTTATCTAATCTATGTGTACATTGATTAAAACAATCTTATTGTCACAAAAAGTATTTTTTGCAATTATGAATTAATATCATTTGATCCAAACTGATAAACTTTGATAATAGAAGTCAAAGAAATTTCGGCATAGTATATCTCGCCTAAAATATACATTTCATATTTGGTTCTTAGAGTTTAACTATTCCCAAGTCAACATTTGATGGAATTTTTGTTCCTTTGTATTTTTAGCCAAAATTTAGTACTTTTTAATCTTATTAGCTGCTCAAGTCTGGAGGATTTCTATAATGCATGCATTCCTTTTTTGTATCCTTTATTTTGGATACTCATTGTCTAATATAAACCCATGTGTAGTGGGAGCTTTGAAAGTGATACAGATACAAGCACAATCTAAATCTTTTAAGCTTATTAATTGTCACCATTTTTGCCTAGGGATTTAATGATTCTCTGCCAGTTTTTCAAACAACATTTATTCTATCAAAAAAAAAAAGATTATTTTCAAAAAATGGATTTTCAAAACACCTTTGAGAGCAATGTCAAACAAACCTTGAAAATTTGTTAAAAGAAACTGTTTTTGTTGTTGCAGTAATTTTTAACATTTTTATCAAACATTTTTTTGGATTTAATTTCTTGATATTTTTTCATTTTAATTTGCTACTCTTTCCCAAATATGTAATTAACTTTGTTTCTTCTACCAATTAACTGGATATAATTTTTTTTTCTTTTTGAAACTAAAAATAGTTTTTGTCTCTAACTTAATATGACATATATATATATATATAATTGCATACACTTCTAGTTTATCAAACTTCAGCAAAAAAGTAGCTCAACTGATTAAAACTTAATTTGATAATAAAAACACAATTATAATTTTTTCTTGCACCTTGGGAGTATCACCAGCTTCTCTGACTGACCATAAAATAGATATGTTTGGTTCTATTGCTATAACATTTTTTAAAAATCATAAGTTAATTTTTGTATTAAAACAGAATTCATTTGTAAAATCTTCATAACATTGTCTTTGACATTTTTTTTTAAATTAACCATATTGATCTAATTCTTATTTTTCTCATATTTTTCAGAATTTTTTGCTGTCTTTATCCAAAGGAGAAAAACTGACTACGATATCTGAAGAAAGACGTCAGGCATTCAACAATTGGTACAAGGAGCAAATCCGTAGATCCTCCATGACTTTACGTGAGAATCAGCTGAAGTTGACCTCTCCAGTGGCCATTAATTCCTCTCTGGTTGATGGCCACGGCCCACGCCTTGGACCATTACCTCCCAACTCTGTCCTAAAGCCTCCTCCTCAATGTATCTCCCCTTCAAACAACACAGCTGCGTCAACAACAGCCACTACATGTGGCACAACCACAATCACCACACCCTCGCCTGCACAATCACCTCCTTATGCTCTCTCTCATGGCAGGACGCGTATGCGCACGTCCTTCGACCCTGAACATGAGATTCCCAGGCTTCAACGATGGTTCCAGCAGAACCAGCACCCAACACGAGAACAAATGGTGCACTATCTGAATGAGCTGAATTCCTTGGAGTCCCGCAAAGGGCGCAAGCAGTTAGATCTGACCAACATCATTTACTGGTTCAAGAATGCCCGTGCTGCTTTGCGTCGGGCTAGTAAAAACCTCGAAGACAGCCTCGAAGGTGTTGAAGACAATGCAAACGGTGACACGTATGGGAACACGGCAGATTCTTTACCTTATCTCCCTAATCGCAATGCAATCTACATTGTGCCTCACCCTCTCCACACAACCTATGCTACTACTAAAGACTGTGGCAACGCTATGGATATGACCACAGGTCATCATCAGGATGATGGTAAGCCATTGGATGTAAGTCAAAAAAAGATGGATTCCCTAAAGGCATCTGAGGCATCACCCCCACCCCTCCCACTCCCGCTCCCTCGTGCCTCATCTGATGATAACATGAAAGACAAACTGGACAATAATAAGTCTTATCCTCCATCAGATGAGAGTGGTGTGAATCTAGCACCACCACGTGACAACCTGGAGAACCTTGGCTCCAAGGAAGACAACACATTTAACAATACAAGGTTTCGTGACAGCCTTGAGAGCACCAGTTCCAAAGAAGAAAGCTCCTCTTACAACCATTCGGGTGTTAAAGAAGACCTCCCTTACAACCACACAAGTAGCTCAAAAGAGAATGATGAGGGTGTCGTTCATAACCACAAAAAATTTAAGGACGAGGAAATGGACTGTGATGACGGTGACTCGTCTATTGATGACAATCGCTCATTAGATATCAACTCTATGTCTAGTCAAGACGTTGACCAATTCAACATAGTGGTCAAGCAAGAGATTGACGACAGTAAGTCACCGGATAGTGTGAACATGAAGCCAATGTCCGGTAGCGGCCTTGCACAGACCCTACAGGTCCCTGGCCACATGACACACGGCCTGCCCATGCATTACCTCCCTTACAATGCCCAGTATTATAGCCAATTACAAGAGAAATCGCACTCGAAATCTCACAGCCATAGCCTAGAGAAGAAACGGCGTACTCGTGTGTTTATTGACCCTTTAACAGAAATTCCTAAACTTGAAAAGTGGTTTGCTGAAGAAACACACCCGTCGGCCTATATGATTGATAAATATTGTGAAGAACTCAACCAGTCGGAGTATCGGCAAAAATTTCCCAAGCTCGAATCTAAGAATGTTCAGCTGTGGTTTAAAAACCACCGTGCAAAAATTAAGCGAATACGCTTGGATTTTGGTGACAAACAGTCAGGTGTGTGTCGTGACAATTCTTTAGAGCTTACAGAAGTTTCAGATATGGGCTGAGTTTTTTTTTTTCCCCAAAAAAAATTTTCTTTGACAATGGCCCAGTGCATATTTACAACTGCCACTTTCAGTTTTAGTATTATGTATAGATCTCAAGTTTTCTAAAGAAGAAATCAATAATGACACTCCCTTTCCAATTGTCATGTGGGTTTGGAAATTTAATATATACACAAACACACACACACACACACATTTACTATAATAATATTTGTATAAGAATGGACAGCAACGGTACCCCCTCCCCATCTCTTCATGGCTTATAGAATCAAAAAATTATTTTATTTTTTAACATTGGCATGATTTTTTTTTCTTGCAAAGTGATTTATTTTGTCTGTTTGTGGACTTTCACAAATTTTTTTTTTTTTTTCAATTGATCTACTCTTGTCATTTTGCTATCAACAAAAACTTATTTCTCAAGTTGAAAAAGGTTTCAAAAATATTCACTTTGTCTGGCGTGTGTAAATTATTAGGGTTTAGGGTTGAGCTGAAACCTTTAATTAATTCACTGCTATTTTCAATCAAGCATGAAAAAAAATGCAACAAAAAAAAAATCAGAGAGAAAATATAATGCATGAAAATAATTTTTTTTTTTTTTTTTTTTTTTAAATTTTATTTGAACTGAAATATTTTTTCTACCATGTGGAATTGATATAACTCTTACCATTTTTAACTACATTCAATACTCTGTGTATATTCACATGATTGTGTGTATGTTTGCATGTCTGTGTGTGCATATGTGTATATGTATGTATATATTTATATATGTATAAATGCACATCTTCAGCATTTTTTTTTTAAATCCTTTATTATTATTATTGTTGATAATTCTGCCTCTTCACCCAGTTTGTCTGCCTGTTGTGTATTCAACACTCATTTTTAAGTGCTTTGTTCACTGATCAGTTCTTATAGTTTTGTTAGTACACATCAAGAGGCAGAACATTGAACACAACAGACTGGCTTCATAACTGTAACAATACTGCTGCAAAATTTGGTTGAAGCTTTCACACATTGTCTCACCATCAAAAGTTTTAAAAACAAAAAATTAAAAAAAAAACTGTCCATGTACAATGCCCTGATGATGTTGGACACTTTACAGGCGATTTGAATCGATTAAAGTGACAGGTGACATTTTTTTTTGTTCCTGTCCCTCCAAACTATTTTATTCATGTAGAAACAAAAAGTAGAAATTGCCATAAGTTTAAGAAGAAGAAAAACAAAGGAAATAGATTTTTAAAGTTAATATTAACAATAAAACAATTGGTTGGGTTTCAAGCTTTGTGAACTTTCCTCACTCAGAATAAATAATGATAATCAAGAGACTTCTGTAAAATTTTCCCTCCCTCCCCAAGTATTTATAACAAATGAAAATCTTTTATCATAAAGAAATATCTCAAATTTTAAGTCTTAACAATTATCCAAATTTTTACTCATATTCCTGTCATAAAAGAAAAGTTTCATTTTTTTTTTTTTTTTTTTTTTTTTTTCATCTGACATCATTTTTTAAATATTTTTTCAAAGTTTGAAAGGTTTTGAAAATCATGCCCCTTTTTAATTTCCTTTCATTTTCAAATGATGTGCAACCTGTTGTCATGCTACACACATTACACACCAGTTGGTTTGTAATTGCCCACTGTTAAGAGATAAAAAAAAAAAAAGGAGAACCCCCCCTCCCAACTTCTACTGTACTTTTGCCATAATTCAAAGATACATATCCTTTAGTCAGTCCTTATATATTTTTTGATTGCTTCACTATTCAATTAACATGGCAAATAGGAAGCAAAAAAGATCAAAAATAAATTTGCAACCAAAAAACACCTAGATTTGAAACAGCACATTTCCATTAAGTCAGTTCAAAAAAACAAACTTTAAAAAAAAAAAAAAAGTTTCCCCTCTCTCTCAACATAGGGTTATTTTGATGAGATTCATCATTGCCCTCTTTGTCTTGAAACTAAATTTGTCTTATATAATGAATTTCTTTTAACTAAAAACCTCACTTGTATCTATAGTCAATTACATTGTTGTACATTTCTTCTTTACAGTCATTTATTAAGCTTTGATTAGTTATGGTACAAAACAAGAATTATGGGATAGAGAGTTAGAATGAAACTCACTTGTAATGGTTTGCAAGCCCAACTTGCTAAACTTTTCACCACATAGACACCCATTCTTTCTTTATATACATGTAATCCTTCATTCTCAAAGAGTGGAAAGCAATACATACATCTCTATTAAAAATTTGGTTTCTTGTAACTAAAAACTGGAAATGTACAAAATTTATTACACTTCATTAAATTCACAAAACCATTGAACTGTACCTTAATGTCTTTTTAGAAAATTTCCCCAACCCTGTCAAAATTAAAATTCAATAAGCATTTTTCAATTTCACAAAATTATAAATTTTTATGACTAAAATAACATTATCTTTTGTAATTCTAAAAAGAATTCAAAATGAAAGGGACACTCAGCCACCACAATACTATTTGACATTCATAATTGGTTAAAATTTAATTCAATGCCTTGATGGGCACCTAAAAGTTCTCATGGAAGTATTATTTGCTTTTAGATATCCTTCCCCTACACCACAGGGTCTACTGAACCTAACATCTGACAGCCATTTATTTATCATATTTTTTTAGTATAATTGTTTTACATTTCTTATTACCTTTGCTCCGATGAAACTTATATAAAACCTTTTGTCTCCTCTTTTACTTTAAACTGAATCATCCTTTGATGAGAGTAATTTAAAACTTTTGGTTCATCCATTCTTCACTTACCACATTGACTTTCCTTTATTTAAATTCTTCACATTCTTTTATTGTGCGTGTTGGGGGAGGGAGATGTGAAAAAGCAATTTCCTCAACTTATTTCTTGAAGAAATTGCTAACAGCATTGGTCAAGCAAGTTGTATGAAACTGACTTCCATGTTAAACCTTTTCTTTTATTTTCTGACAAAAAAAAAAACATCAATCCCGATCAGGCATATCCTTCCTCTTCTCTATTTTTATGTAACTAATGTTTGCGATTCTCTTTACAGAGATAGATATTAATAACCCCTGAAAAATAAGTCAGAAAATAACTGCTGTGCTGAGGCTTCTAAATGATTCAAACTTCTTAAAAAAATAAAAAAAATAAAAATTAAATTTCAGATTTTATTTTTTATGTTAAGTGAAACTTTTTCCTTAAAAGATAACATAACAATTTCACATTA
The DNA here is from genome assembly GCA_963585895.1 of Sepioteuthis lessoniana. Classification (NCBI taxonomy): domain Eukaryota; kingdom Metazoa; phylum Mollusca; class Cephalopoda; order Myopsida; family Loliginidae; genus Sepioteuthis; species Sepioteuthis lessoniana. The sequence continues at coordinate 47,432 of CAUZXS010003482.1, forward strand.
ACTTGAATGCTTAAAGACCATAATAATCACATTTATATATATATATATATATATATACACACACACACACACACTCAATTTTTTTAATATTCTCTATGATTTTTCCCAAAGTAAAAACAGTATGATCTTAACAGGCATTAAAGTGAGTTTCTGTACCATTAAGATGCTTACATGTTACTACAAAGAAGGAAATGATGATGGGAACAAAAACAAAACAAAAAAAAAACACACATTTTTGAGGCAAGTTTGATATTTATCTTGTCCTCAAGGCATTTAAGTTGTTCTTGAAGATTTATTGAAGCAAATCTAAGCTGCTGCATATAAAAAGGGGAAAATGTTCTGATTAAGTTGTCATATGAACTGCTGAACCCATAAACTGCTCTTGGATTGTGGTTGCTATTGAAAAAAGGGGAACTGGAAAGGGCATTTTCATTCAAATAAAATCTCATTCAGGTATTTTAGAGAGCAGGGAATTCTGACAAAGTGTCACTAATGTCTAATTCATTTTTTTCCTCTTAAAAAAAAATCACTTTTCTTTTTAATATTTCATTTTTTGTAATGGTTTCTTTAAATATTTTTTCATATCTGCTGATTAGATTCTATATTGCAATGGATTTTATAAATATAGCTATTTATTTTTTTCTCTCCATGGAAAATTCCTTTTTTTTTTTTTTTTTTTTTTTTTTTTTTTTGGAGTGGGTAACTGGCTGCTGATTTTATTTCTGTCAATATTCAACCAAACTATTGAATGATATTTTATGAACACAGGGCAAGGCAAAAATCCATGCAGATTTGCATATATAAATTTACAAAGAAAGTACATAATAGAATGCACTTACATTTTATGTATATAAATCTTTTTTTTTTCTTTTAAGTAATGAATATATGATGATATGTTGTTCATTCCATGTTGGCATTAATTGATGACAAAATAAATATTGACAAAGATTTCAGAGATTGTTCTTATTTTTGGGGTGATGTACATTTTCACGATTGGCCCCTTTCAAGCCGGTTGGTAGTGAGGAATTTTAACATATACACACACACACACACACACACACACACACACACACACACACACACTAAATGGTGGGAGAAAAAAAAACAATCACCATATAGATATAACAGTACATAGAATAAGCACTACAACAATTTTGTTTGTGATCTTTTGTACATAAATTTTCCTCAACTTCTACAACTTTCAAAAAAAGTAGATGTTACATACTTTTTTTTTAAAAAAGAAATTTATTTATTAAACTCTTGGATCTTGACAGAATTGCCTGCAATCATTTCTACAACTGAGTTGAATATTATTATTATTATAAAAAATAATAAAATACTGCTGCTATTAATAATCCTGTATATCATTATTGGTATGTATAGGATAATAGTAAAAGAAAAACATTCCTTTATTGTTAGAAAAAAAAACTTTATTATACTCGAGTGGCTAATCTGGATCATAAAATAAATTTTTAAAAAAATAAAGAAATAAAAAGGTTTCTAACTTGACTGCATTCCAGACTATCCACTCTAGAAATTGTCATGATTTTTGTTTTTTGGTTTTTTTGGGGGTTTTTTTTTTTTTTTTAAGGAATAAAAAAATCTGATTTGTACATTTCACTAAGTTTTTTTTTCTTTTTCTAAATTCTCTTTCAAGATTTGTCCTATATGAATTTCATTTCTACTCTCAAATGATTTTTGTTTTTCTCCGAGCTGAGAAACACAACTTCACTTTTTATTCTTCCATTTTCTTGGTATAAAAATTATAGATTTAATTTAAATTACTAATAGACTACCTCTATTTACATGCCTACACACATACATAATAGTAATTTTAACGAAATATACATATGATGATGACGACGACAACCCTGTGACTAAGTATAATATGGGTAATAGATGTGAATGTGAGAATTCATGGACTTGAGTGTCTCATTGCAACTATTACTTTGGGGGATATTTGATTTAGAGCCTCTCCTAAATCTGGTTTATTATAAGGCATATCTGCCTGCCATCAAAGTAACAGTGATCAATGTTTTGGGTTTTTTTTTTTTTCTTTCTCCTGCTGCTGAATCTCCAATGTTGACAGATGTACAACTGATGCATTCATAAAAGGATACTATCAGGCCACATGTGTCAACTCCTAATGTGTAGATTTATCAACGAAGAACAAGAATAATTTTAACTTGATTCTAGTTGTTGACTATCAACACATCTTAAGTTATTGATCTAAACCTCCTTTTTTTTCTTTGCCTGCAGTTCATTTTCTCTCTCAAGACTAAACTGAGTTCCAATCTTAATTATTCCTCTAATGATCCATATATTCAGTACCATTTCAACAGGCTTACAGATATTTGACTTAGACTTTTCTCTTTTTCCTTGTCTTATCCCTGCCTACATCCCCCTCTCACCTGTCATTTTCATATAACTCTAAGAGTAAAAGCTTTATAGTTTGTTCTTCACCACCCTCTACTCCAAACATGCCAAAATGGACAGAGATCAGCCAAAGGTCTGAGAACTAGGAAAACCTTATCTAATAACATTCAACATAGTTTTTGGATTGGCTCCACAACTAGTCATGAAAGCATAATGCTTGAGAAAATAGCTCAGACTTGATTGATGATGACCGTCTATTGGGAATGTCTCTCAGAATGGGATCCTCATTTTCTCTGCAATTTCCTTGGATTTCATGGTTTGTTTTCTACTTATCTATCTCTCTCTCTCACTGAGAGAGAGAGAAACCTTGTAGTTTGGGTGTATCCTGATTATAAGTCATTTTGTTGAATTGATTTATGCATAATTCATCTTGGGTGGCTAGGATATCTGATCAAGATTTTTGTTGATAGATGAGGAAATGTATTGGAAACAGCATTCACTTGCAATACATATTCTGCAATTTACCTGGGATCTACTTAACCTTTGGAGAAATAAGTTTAGAACTTTTATGAGACTTTTTTTGTGGGGGAGGGGGGGGTCAAATTCTTCACAATATTAGTCATCTATTTTTTCAGGGTTGTAGAAGATCAAAACATTCTTAATTTAAGATTAGATAATAATCCTTGACCATCAATAGAAAATACTATTAGAGAAATCTGTAAAAGAATTTAACTTTTTCAATTTTTTTTTTTTTTTTAATAAAAATAAAATAAAATAAAATAAATAATAGTATTAATGCTGAATAACATTTCAATCCATATCATTTTAGTTAAAATATTTACTGAATAAAGGAATATTTTAATTAGGTTCAAGCAAATACCTAACACTAATAAATTTCAACTCTTGGCAATTGATGGAGATAAAATAAACACATATCAAAGCCACCAAAAATTAAGTTTATAGATAAAATGATTAACATTGTATTTGTTAAATCTTTTCTTTATTATGACTTATGGTTTTAAATTTGATGATTCTATATTAATGTGCCCTATCCAAGAAATATTGATTTTTATTCTTGAAACAACAGAAGAGACTAAATAACATGCTAGTCAATTTGCTAATCCTACAAAATATTTGATACACTCTTCCCTGTAGGTATCAATGTGTCCCTAATCTTAGCCATATTATCATGATCAATATGTTAATTTGTTTTCCTTTTTGTCTTCTTTCTTTCACTTCATCAAATCATGTCTACCTGTCAAAAATTGGTACAGGCATTTGATTATGTAACACTGCTTTCTTAAAGTGTTACCTTTTTTTTTTTCTTTTTTTCATTTTCCAAACTTTCCTAGTTTTCTTCTAAGTATAAAAATAAATAAATAAATAAATATGATTCTTTTTCAGCAGTGATGAACCTAACAAGTATTTTTCTTCAATGATTTCATTCCACTACTTCCATTTGATATGTTGACTGTTTCTTTACTGATTTCTTTGTTGTTAACTCGTAGATTATTAAAAGTATTAAAATATATTTATGCGTTGTAGCATAATACATCTTTCTACTTAGTATCCTAATATAGACATTTTCTATAAATTTTCAAGTTAAATTTTGGGGGGGAATTAAACTTAATATCACCAGCCCAAAATCCCATTAAAAATTGTTAAAAAAATGAAATCTGTACAAAAATTTTGATAAATATTCAGTTAATATGGGAATTAACAATGCAATTAGGCTGGTTTCAGTTTTTATTCTTTTTAATAGAAATAGAATTTGTTATCAATTTTTAAATCCAAATAAATTTCAGAAAATGCATTACTAATTTTGTAATAAGTAAAGAGAAACTATTTCCAATAAATTATTTTGAACATTTTTATTGGTTTGTTTATCTAAAGACTTAAGTAATTCTTTTTTTGAATTGATCTAAACAAATTGTTAGAAATTAATTGATTAGAAATTGTATAATCCAGTGTTTAGATTGCGTAAGTATAGATAAAAGTCATTAATGCAAAAAAATGAATCTACAGAATTTCTATTTAAAGACATTATTATTATTAGGAGTAATAATACCTTGTAAAATCTAATAGTTTTCATTTAAAAGAAAATTCATTAAATGGGTATTTTTAAAACGGGTCATTTTTTTTCTTAAAATATCGTAAATTTTCAATAAATACATTTGGATTTTTTAAATCCGTATCTTTGTCAGATTATTTTCTTATAAAACAGATTACGATAATAAGAGCTTTTGGTTTTATTTAAGCTATTTTAGCAAAAACAATCTTTTTCTTATTGACCAGATGATATAAACTAACTTTATCAAATATTTTCAGTATCATACAAAGTGCATTTAAAATTTCTTTAAATGATACTGATTATAGAAAAAAAATTTTTATAAAAAATATTTTCCATTATCTCAAATTACCAAATCCTAATAAAACCATCACCCATTTAATATATTCAGGTTTCTAAATGGCCACATTAACATGAAATAATAAAAAAGTTAAAGTTTTTTCATGTTCTTATAATATTCAAAATATGTTGTAGTTGAAAAACCTACTGCTAAAGTATTGCAATCTCAAATCCTGATCAAATTAAAAGTCATTTAAATACTTAAAAATTCTTCCAGCTACAATGGTTTAATAATGGGTCATAACTTTGTCTAAGATTTGATTATTTAATATTCTTTATTTTAACTAAGTTTATCTACCAGATAAGAATAATTCATAAATAAATTATTAAGTTTATCTACCAGATAAGAATAATTCATAAATAAATTATTCTTAACAAGTTCAGTGCTTAAATCTATGTAAACACAGCACCTATGACAGAACAGTTTTCTCGTGGTTTTACAATTTATTTATTTGTGTGTGTGTGTGTGCACACACACATCAAAACAAGTTACATTTTAATAAATAAGTGAAATATTTTTTTACTTATAATTCAGATATGCTTTTTCTTCTGTCCATCTAGTGGATTGTAATCATTTTCCTATACAAGGAAGAATTTATATAGACATTTTGGTCTGAGATGACTTGGGACAAAGTAGAGGTTACTACATTTAGACAATTGTAAATATATTGCATTAATGGAACAAACCTTTCAATTTTAAATGTTTGTTCTGAGTAAATTGATTTTCAGTATCCATCTTGGTGAAATAAGGATGATGACATTGGTTTTTGGTAAAAACATTTGTCTTGCTGACTTTGGTTTGAGTAATTACTTAGACCATGAAGAAATCCTTTATATTGAATGTAAACTGCTCTCAACATATTTGCTTGCTTGTAAAATCCACATTAGAATGTGTTTATATATATATATATATATATATAAGCACATATATTAAATCACAAGTACCTACACACACTCTAAAGCATTGAGAGTAATAGGCACTGGCTTGTGATGTGTTAGAGTTTTTGAATAAGAATTATACTACTCCTCTACCAAGGCTTAAGATCCTAATTTTTCCCATAGCTGGGTAGAAAGAGATGTGTTACCAAGTGATTGTAAACAGGTTCAACTAGAATTTGAACTTGAACTGCCAATTTCATTTCCTTTACCAACAACTATCATATGAGAAGAGACTTACTAAATAGATCAATTTTCTCTATATAGCAAAAGTCAACACTTTTATAGCAGCTAAATGGCCACTAACTTTTATATATAAGAATTATTTTCCAGTAATTTTGCAAATTAATTCATTTAAATCTGCTTTCACAATGTCTTTGTTTTTTAAATAAAAATGCTAAATTAAAACTTGATTTAAAGAATAAAAATAATGCAGATTTTAATATTTTTTTAAATTTTCTTTTCTCACTCTATAAAGAAGGTAATTTCAACTTGTAACAAATACAGAGAAAATAGTCAAAAGAAAGGATTTTTATTCTTATCAAATATCATATATGACAGTTATTCTTTTTTTAGGTAAAGCATCAGTTGGATTCGTCTAAATTCCTTCAATCCAGGTATGCCAAGAAATATCCAAAGAAATGTACAAATGGTTTATAACATGTTAAACACTAACTCCTGTTGTTTTTGGTTTTCCATTTTAAAGATTTGCCATAATTATATTTTGCTTTTCATGTCTTACATCTGTTTAATCGGTTTTAATTCATTAAATATGATTCAATTATTCCAGCCTGGTTGTCTCTTGAAGAGAGAAAAATAGAAAACTGTGTTAATTAGATTGGCTATCATAAGAATAACCACTCCTGATGAATGAAGAAGATCAATTTTGATTTTAAAGAAAAGATGTCTGCCTTTTTGGAGTTTCTCTCTATCATTCACATTTATCATTAAAATAAGTGTTATTGAATATTAAAAGTTAAATGTAGAATCCCTAATGCATTAAGCATTATTGAACACTTTAGTGTCTATTGAAAAATTCAAAATATATTGGCCCGTTGTCTAACATAGTCAAGTTTGTGATAAGCTTAGGTAAATTTCACATTATATACTATTGTAAAATCTATAGTTACCAGTATATATATATATATATATATATATATATATATAAAAGAGCATGCAAGCTTTAATTTACCGTGTACTTGTAAAATCCAGTATTCAATTTATGTTTAAAATATCTAACTTTTTAAAAATTATTTTTAAGTAATAGAAGTACTGGGGCTGAGCATTTGAGGTTTCATACAAAGTTTACTTATCTTAATCCAAGGATTTATTTAATCCATGGCTTAAATAATTACCTAAAAGAACTTGTAACTGTCCTGCTTGTGTGATTATTTTATTGCTGATTGATATTTATAAAGAAATCTGCAGAATAAGTTACAATTGTTCAATACTGCTGCTGTATATTTTTTCCTTTTTAACTGCTGATACAAATTAAGTCAATAAATCTTAATTCATTAATTTAATTTACTGTTGTTAACCTTTCAAGTTTCCTGAAGAAAAATTGGTTATTTTTAAGGAATCATAAACAAAGACTTCCTACTGAGAAAAATTAGCCAAATTTTTTTCTTCAAAACTGACTAAAAGCTTTTTTTAATTTTTTTGATATTTACTTATAGTATTTAGTTCATGATTATAATTTTCTCACTTTTTAAAATCACCATCTGCAAAAGATTTTTGGTATACTGAAATAATTATCAACCTGGCAAATATTAAATGAGTGACTACTTGAAAATTTAACCTGCTGCCTTGCATCATATACAAACCAAATAAAAGACCTTTCATTATTTAATGACACTCATATACACACACCCCCAAAAGTAAATGTGCATAGAAAAAGCTAAAATTATTTTACATTTGTCATTCAAGATATTTGACTTAGTCTGGCACAATTTGAAAAGAAGGGAAATAAGTTAGGAAGATTATGTTACACAAATTCATCTTCAAGTAAATAAGACTTACCTTCCAAATACCCAAAATATTGGATTTTTTTTTTTAAATCTAGAATGGGCATCTGTTTGGAAATACACAAATATCTCAGCCAGTTGGCAAGTTAAATGTTAAATTTTTTTTTTCTAAATCAGAATTGAAGTTAGTTTTACTGCTACCAACAAACACTGATGGGATATAAAACACAAATGTGTCCACATATGTGTTGTTAAGTGACCAAATTGGAATTGACTAACAGCTAACTTAATTTTTGTTTGCATTTCTGAAAAGAGAAACAATCATTTACGATACACATTGATGACTAACTAGTGTTTTCATATTTATTATAATAATACATTTTCTATGTCTGTCATATGTATGGCCAAAACATTTTGACAATAATAACCAATATGAGGAAACTTATGAATCATTTAAAAAACATTTTGTCACTACAATTTTAGATTTGATAAATCTAGGCAGTATTTTTTTTTTTAAACTTTAATTTTATTTTTTGCATGTTCTTTTGAAAATCCCTTTAGACTTTTTAGCCTTTTACCAGTTGAACTGGTAAGTAAGAATACCATCCAAAATAAATTCTGGTTTTTCATAATTCATTTCAAGATAGTTTTATACTTTTTTGTTTGTTTGTTTCATCACAATACTTACAAGTTGTTTTCTGCATTCTACAATTGTTAACACTAGAAAAAAAAATCCTGGTGCGAGGGGACTTAATTTTGAAAAAACAAAAAAAACTATAGCTGAGTCTTTTTTGAAATTTCTTTTCTTTACTTGTATTCAGTATATTAAGATTTTGATAAGTAATTTGAAATCAATTTATAAAATAATAACTAAATAGCAATAAATGGTGAATCTGTATTTCTTTCTGACACAAGACCAGAAAATTATTTGTAACTACCAATGAGAATAGAAAGAATCATTACATGATTATCATTAACCCCCCCCCCCAACATTTAATATGATTTAAACTGAGAGGCAAACTTCAAAGGATAAGTAATGGATACAACACAAATAAGTATTCAATTCAACAACTGCTAATGACATCCATTTTTTTTTGTTTTTTTTACATTCCTTATTGTATAGGAGTGTTTGTAAGAGAGTAAATGCAGCACTCCAACCCCCACCCCTCTTCTAATTTATCACTATCTTTATGTGTGTGTGTATATATATATATATATTTATTTATTTCTATGTATGCATTAGTATGTATGAAGTGGATTTTTTTTTTAAAACACTGCTGTTTATTATTTTAAAAGTTCTGAATTATTTTCTCAAAATGTTTACTACTGGATCACTTGTTTATTGAGAGAAAGTTCCAATAAAATCAGATTGGTAAGAGAGGGGCATATTGCTTTGGGGTTTGCATAAGAGTTAGTCTAGTTCTTTTTTTCAAAGATATAGCTGACTTTTCTTTCTTGCACACTTATACACACACTACCGATCCACATAACCATTTTTTATAGCCTTTTTGTTTAGAACTGATTTTATGTTGTGTAGAATATTCAACTCTCTCTCTGTAATGTTCACAATTAGTAACTGATTAGAAAAATTGGTGTGTGTGTGTGTATCAAAGAAAGCTAGAAATATAGAGATATGGAAATAAAATCTTAATACAATCTTAAAAAACTGTACAATAAAAACAAACAAACCAATGCCACTTCCCATTCTACCTCTCCCTATATCTCTTCGGACACATTCAAAGACGAGAGAAAATCTAAAATAATAAGAATATGCTTTCACCTGTTCATATTTTGTTATTTCTAGGAAAGAAATAAAAAAGAATGTTCGTCAGTTTCTTGGGTTTTGTTTAGGTGTGTATTATTTTTTTTAAAGCAAAATTAATTTTTTTTTTTTTTAATAGTTTCTGTTAATCATTTTATATCAGTAATTTCTTTCATTACAGACATTTTTATATTTTGATCATTTCCAATAATTCTTTAGACAAGTAGTTGGAATAAAAAGAATGTCTTGAGCATATAAAGAATATGAATACAAACACACACACACACACAGCTACTTTTTATATGCATTCAAATACTTGCATTCATATTCAAATTGTCATCTTCATGACTGTCTTTTTTAATAACATCCATAGATTTATATACATTTGACCTACACTTACAGAATCCTGCATGCATGTATTGGTCCACAGTTTCATTATTGAGGCATACACATATTTTATAAGCATATAAATCAACTTTCTATACATTCAGTTTTATATCATTATGTGTTACAATTGTATACATATGCACACATTTATTTTTAACAATGTTTGTATATCTTTATGTAGGCCAATCATTCTTCAATATGTACTTATCTTATAAGATACCATTACCACACCTTTATATATATATATATATATATATATATATATATATATCAAATTAAACACATGTAATTACAGAACGCACACATCTAAGTGAATAAATATTTGCAAGCATTTTGGCATATTTTACTTACATTGTCTACAGGAGAATTTCATCTCAGAGCAAAATAGGCTTTTATTCAGTTTTTTTTTTTTTTCATGGCAAAGAATTTTCAATTATATGGAGAAAATATTGTTTTTATAAATCTACATTTAAAAATAACCACATGACAATGGTTTAAAAGAAAGCATCGAAATGTGGCTACCATGCAAAATTGGAGCTACAGTCGGCCTTTAGATAAAAGTAACTGCAAGTTTACCTCCTGAGTATAAATATCATAGTAAGAAATACTGATATAAACTTTACCAAAATATACACACAATCACATTAGTGAAATACACACATTTAAGTGTGGACTCATTTTGGTTCTACAGTCAATTTTCATCTCTCTTCCCATTTTAATCAATTTGAACTTGTTCATATACAGACATTTTTTCTATCAATGAAAGCAATTGCATTCCACAAACAAGGCACAAATTTGTGTCAGATTTCTTGGCAGTTACAATAAACTAGTATCTTAACTGTAAAGAAAGATAAACATTTAGTAATGAAGGAGTTAGGAGTGTTCTTTTATCTAGTCAATATGGCTGGAACTTCCAATTCATAATTGATTATAAATCTATCAATCCTATTTCAATTTCATCTTTTCAATATGATTACTTTCCTAATAAAGATAAACAACATTGTATCCTTTATATATTTCTACTTCTGTTTACATATATGCTCTTTCCACTAAACTCTTTTTTCAATCTTTATACAACTTAATTGTTTTAGCAAAACACTAGATTTGTGATTTTGTTCTAAGAAACAAAGATGTCTGGGTTAGACATTTGCTGCATTACAATCATAAATCATTAGATCATCATCATCATCATAGACCATTGTCCCCCAACAAAGAAAACACAAAAACATTGTCAATCTCTAATCGCTCTAGTTCAGCAATATAATACCAAACTTCTCTCAATCTTATCATCACTTCATTAACCAGTAGATAATCTCTTTTTTAAAAAAAGGGGTATGTGTGTGTGTGCATGTGTATATGTATGTATATATACTGAATGTAGACTGCTGTAAGTCTGAAAAGACTTACTTAAGACCTACAAAAAGATATTATTGCTCTCTTGACACTTGTAAAATCTGAACATAATTACTTCCAGATCCATTATCAAAGGGTGTGGATAACCCATGTTTTATGAAGGTCCTACCAATTCAAGGTCCATAGAAATAACTCAATGTTTTTTTTTTTCCAAAAAAAAAAAGAAAAGAAATGCCTGGCGTCCTGACTTAGCCCTACCCTAATCCATTGTGTCTAATAATCAGCTGTTATCAGTTGGCCCTTGTGAAGTACACAGAATATCATTGTAAAAAAAAAAGTCTCCAAATCCTTTATCTTACTGTTGGCTTTTCTCTCTCTCTCTCTCTCTCATTTTTCTTGCCAGAATGCCCACCTCCAGGCAATTTTTTTAATTGGAAACAAAAAATGATCTTAATAGAAAAAAAAGACAAATAATTATGATAATGATCTATTTTCTTTTGCTTATTTTTATCTACACTTTGAATTTTTTTTTTTTTTTTTTCAAGCCCTAAATTCACATTTTTGTTTGTTTATGTCCCTCCAAATTTACTGTCATCTTCTTTCTTCTTGTTGGTGTCAACCCTCTTTTTTTTTTGGCCTAATGTTTTTCATTTCATTTCTTTTGTATATTTTTCCAACTGTTTTTATGGAATTTAACTCTAACAACACTCTATACATATAAATATATATATTAAAAAAAAAAAAATGAATAAATAAATGGTGTGGAACCATTGCATTGTAATATTTTGGTGAGATCAACATAATTTTGATTTGTTTTTTTTTTTTTTTTTTTTTTTTTAACTCCATTTTGTACAGATCACTTTCTGATCTTTCTATCTGTGATCATGAGATACAATTATTTGTAAATGTCTGGTTGGAAAATTAAAGTACATAGAACCAAACATGGTTAGAAGAAGAAAAAAATATTGTGTCACTCACAAACCTCTTTTCAAGGGGAAACCCACTTCTGTTTGGTAAATAAACTTGTGACACCCTTACATCCTTTCTTGTTATTTTACTATCTTAAACTTACATCTAACAATTTTAGTCATCATCATTATAAACCTTCTATTTCTTCACACTTCTCTCTCTCTCTCTCTCTATAAACCTTTGCAGTTCATCCATTCTACTTACTTTTTTTTATCTTCATAAAATTCTTTCAGTATCACGTTTTATTGTAATTATTCCACTAATATTCATTACCAAGGATATTTTTTAACTTTTATTGACTTTTACCTGTAAAGGTTAGATGAAAATAGAAATCCTTCATTGTATGTTTATAATTGTTTGATTTTCATATAAAACAATAATAAATGTAATATATACATAGATGTGTGTTCAAACATTCTGATAATTTAAATGAATATGAAATATCTTAAAAGATGGGTACATACTTAAAGCACAAAGCTGTGCAAACATTCACTTGATGATATCAAATAATGAAAGTATATATGAACATTTTTTTGTACAAGGAGATGCTGCTGCTGCCATCTTGCAAAAGAATTAACAATCTATCATAAGACATTTGTAGCATTAAACTAACAATTTACAAAGATGAGTTGTCATTGTGCCATGCAAACAGGCTAAACCATACTGTTTCCAATTTCTTTTCATTAAACAATTTTATTTTAACATTTTTTTATCATAAGGGATGTTTGCCAATGGATCTTCCAAAAACATATCTAAGTTTTAAAAAATGTTTTTGAGATTTTCTTTATTTCTGACCACCAAAATGGCTCAATGTCTCAACAGGTTTTATTCTCTTGATAAAAATCAGTGAATGTAAAAAATTGCAAAAATTCTAATCTGTACAATTTAGAGAAATTATGACGCTGCCCACAAATACAAGAAACTGAAAAATATTGATTCATAGCTAAAAAAAAAAAGTTTCCATTTTAAGTTAGAAAAGACTCAGTTTTTGAAAAAAAATCTTAAGAGTTCATTTATATATAAATCTTTAAAATGATTTTATGATCCAGTTTTAAAGAGGCATTTTTCTCTCTTGAATATTACACTAGGTTTGTATTACAAGCCTCCTTATTGTAGAATAATATAAAATTCTTTTAACTCCCTACCATCAGCAAATTCCCATTTAAAGCTGTGAGACAAAGTTTGATGTGTGTCTTATAGTCAGTTATTCAGATACCTCATTCCATTCTCTTTGCTTAGTCCTCACATCAAACTCTAAAATTCTATTTACTTTAAGACAACGATAGCAATAATTTTTCATTGTCTCTTCTTTCCCCTTTAATTATCAAAAATAAATTTCAAAGAAAAAAAAAAGGCAGAATCTAATTGATTTACTCATCAAAGAGATTTAGATTTTGATATAAAGGAAAATTTGAGCAACTCTTAAATTTTTATTCCTAAGTTCATAAAAATATTAATATCTCAGCCAGTCAATTGATAATTATAGCATAAAAAAGACTTTATCAAACTCAATAAGAAAGCAAAACGTACAGAACAGATTTTCTCTTGAAAACATATTGAGAAAAAAACTAAGATTTAAGTGAAAGTTTGTGTGCTTATCAAAACCAGGTCCCCAGAAAAATCTCCCAGAAAAGAGAAGAATTTCCAATATTCCAATAAGTTATTGCAGTTGTACATGCATGAAAATTTTATTTATTTAAGATTCCATCTTTGATTAGTAGTGGATTTGCTTCATTAATTCAAAAAGCTATTGTGTTAATAAGGATTTGAATGCTTTGGACTATAAAAAACAAATGTGAAAGATTTAAGTAAAATGGATGTGGGTTAATCCTGAACATATAAATGTTTAAAAAAAAAGAAAATAATGACATTGTTTATAATTTTGAGAAGAGTCTAAAATTTGTTTAAATAATCTGCACTTCAAATAATCAACTGCATTTAAATGGAAAAAACTTTTTAACATTTTAATTCTACAATTTCAAGAACAAAATCAAAAAGCTTTTAACATCCAAATTTTCTCTACAGATTTTTTTTCTTTTTTATAAACACATTTGACTATAAACACTTTGATTATCATTAACGGTTAGAATCTGGATTTAATTTACGTTTTCAAATTTCTAGTTTCTCTCCACTACTGATTTTTATTGTTTAACTCGAAATTGGTTATCAACAACTAAGATTTTACTTGTACAGAATTATAATTGATAAAGTGTTTGTAAAAAATCTCCCCCACTTCTCTCTCTCTCTCTATAAAAGGAACTATGACATACATCTAAAGACATTTTATTTGTGTGTGTATGCACATATATATATATATATATATATATATATATATATATATATATATATACACACACTAATAAAATGTCTTTAGATGTATGTTATAGTTTCTTTAATTTATTACTTAAAGTTGTCACTGATCTATGCCAGCCTTTTCAAAGCTGTGAAATTTCCCTGACATTTTTTGGGCTATCAATTCCCTCATCCAGCACTAAAGTTTATTTTTATATTTTCATATACCAATACAACATATATATCAGTTAGAATCCAGGATTTAAAAAAAAAATCCCTCTTCTTTGAAAACCATTTATCTTTTAAGACTACTTGAAAATGGCATGTGCCTTCTTGTTCAATTTACAATGACATCTATTTTTATTGCTGAAGAAAACAATAAAACTTCCTGAATGCTGGAATTATTCAGGTGGAATGAAATAACCAAAAACACTAATGCAGTGGTTAACTCTAGACTTTGAACCCTCTGCTAATTGACTTTTTATTATACTTGGAAATTTTACACTATTAAAACCTCTATTATATACATGCAGTTTTGTTTTATTTATGTATGGAAGTTTCATCACTTGCAATAAGTGAAAAATATAAGAAGAGACCTTTAAAAAAATATCTCTGTTCAACACACGATTCTTATAGATCTGATTCCAGTCAGTAAAGGTTCAAACTTAATAAGGTTCAAGATAAGTTGCAGTGAGGACTAGGAAAGAAGAGAAATAACTGTTGTTAAACCGGCATAAAAACAATGAAGTCAACAAGCAAAAGGATCTTTTTCTATGAGGATATGTGAGGGAAGACATGTGTAAATTTATAACTGTGCATGGTCTGACATTATACAAGTTGTTGAAAGCACTCAAATCATTAGCAGAATTTACTAGCCACTCTGTTATGACCACCGAATTATTATTGGAGATTTTAAGATCAGCATCTTCTATTGAGAAGAAAAACAAGAGTGGAAGTTATGAATAATAAGAAATTGGAGTAATCTCAAATTTATAGATATTTTAAATAGTAAATATGATAAACAATGCCTTTTATTTCAGCTGACTATTTGACATAGCATTTATTTCACAGCAAATTCTTTCAAATGATTGTTTTTTTAGGTGGTTTTTTTTTTTTTGTTATCTAAAACAAAAGCTTTCAGCTTATAAAGCTTTGTAACCCATAAGACATTGTGGTGAATATGGTCAAGTGCCATATTTGTTGTGTATATTTACTGACGTTTTGATAATGGTAGCTGGAACTTTAAGGGATCTCAAAATAGAAGTTTAAAAAAAAGTCCCTGTATTTAAGTGTACAATCTCTTGTGTAGAAATTGGCATTCTTGTCTTGGTGGTATGAGTATGACCATAGTCCTTAATTTCATCATCAGCGAAATTTGGATAGAGTTGGCTAAAGCACTTTCAATGGTGCATTTACAAAATGTCCCTGATGGTTTGAATCCCAAGTTGACAGCTTTGGTCGGAGTTTACTGCGAACCAACATTTCCTCTTTTTCTCTTTCAACAAGAATACAGGGTGGGGTGTTTGGGGTTGAGAAAACACTTTCTGGATTTCGATCACTTTGGCATAATCAATTAGACAGGTTTTAAAATCAAAATGAATTAATTTTTTTTTATATTTCCCATTGAATTAAAAAAAAAACAAAAAAAAAAACAGGTGATACACTCTGATCTCAATTGAAAATGGCAAAAGATATGATTTTGGATGATGTTATCATCAAGTCAATTCATTAGATTCCTCTGGAGATAAGGAAAAGAGGAAACACTCAGCAGTAAAAAATTGGTCCATTAAAAGCCTTTAGATATCATCCATGAGGATAGACTAAAAGGAAAGTAGTCAGAAAGCACCGAATGCCTACTCAACTCTGTCAGTGTGTGTGAGTTCTTTGAATTGGAAATTCCTTGTAAACACATTTTTTTTTTATTGCAATTGGTTTGCATGATATGAACAACTCTGGACTTGGGTGCATCGACCAACGTCAAATCCCGGCGGTGTAAAATTCAATTGGCAACATTTACTTTGTTTATTTGATCTACAAGTTAACATTAACCAAACCAAGCAAGGAAAATAGATGTATGTATGTATACACATTTAGAACCACACATTTTCATATTTATGTGTACGTACTTTATACATGCACATGCTTTTTCATTAACTTAACCGACCATTCAAATTCAGATATTGAAAAAATGAGAGGTATATTTAAAATAGAAGTAAACAAAATGTCTACACTCGTATTTCAGATATGAAAGATGAAAAAGAAACCCAAAAAAGCATGGGGAGGTATGGTGTTTTATAAAGATTGTAACCCTAAGCATAAGAGAGTAAAATTTACCCACACATTTAATTTTTATCCTACAATATTAGTCACATGGCAACAGTGTTTAGCAGTTATTGCATCATAAGTTAGCCTTGTTTGAGGATTTAATCCTCTTATCTTTGCAGATTAGACTGTCTACAACAACTGTTTTCAAAAATGTTGCAATACTTGAAACCATTTAACTATGTGCAAACAAATGATTAATATCAAATAAAATGATTAGTGTTTGCAATATTTGGAACCATTTTACAGTGCGCAAACAAATGAACTTACATAAAAATAAAGTTACCTACAAACTCTTTGCTTACACACATACACAGAGGATTTGGTATTAAATAACCCACAAAGATTGATATGGCATAAAACACCAAACCAATCAAACAAGTTATATCATAAATACAAGATAAAATCTTTTTTCCAGTGTACTTTATATATATTTAGTAGAAAATTGAACAAAAGATTAAAATTATATTTTAATAATTGTTTTGATGATTATGGACTCAGAGAAAAAGGGCCAAAAAGGGGGTGGTGAATCAAGTACATAGACAAAATGAAGAGAATTTTGAAAAGCATGTTTGTAGCTTATCAATATTTGATAAACAAATTAAACTACATCCACACGCATTTATATATTTCACGCTTATCATATACCTTTTCAATGATATAAATGTATATTTTTGTACTTAAGACCCACCTACTATTTTTAAAGTTGGCATGTTTGATTAAGTCTTTTGTTGAAAGAAAATTCCTTTGCCAGTTTTGCATGATTCCTTTTAAAAAGGAACCAAATATGAAGTTTAGATTTTTAAATCAATAATAAAAAAATTAGACACAGAAGAAGCATTTTAAAACAATCACCTACTTGTCAATACAATTGGATATTATACAGCAAAAATTTCAAACAAAAATTTAGCTAATAACTGTGTGAAGCTATGGCTATTTGAGTCAATATTATTATGATTATTCTTTTGAAATTTAAGCAGATATATAAAAATTTTACTTTGAGAAGTGGAAAAACAATAGAAAAAGTAAAAGTGTGGAGTGGGGATTAGACTGACCTTAATATCAAAAATGGATTCAGTTTTCTTATTCCTCTGAATTCTTTCTTGAAATGATTTTGCTTTCTTTTGGCTTTTTACTCGCCATTCTGTCCAATTCCCTGAGAGGCACATACAATAATTCATTGAAACCTTTCCCAACCACATGACTCCCTCCTAAATTTACCTACTCCATCATCTACTTTGTCAAATGTCCATAGACAACACCATCATTTGATGCCATTTAATTTCCTTGCTGACTCATTTCTTTTCTAATTTGCTTTTTTATTTAAATTTTCCTTCTTACTTTCTCTTTTTCTTCTTTTTGACTTTTCAATTTTCTTTCTCTTCTTTATTCCTTTTTATCTTTCTTACTCCATTTAATCCCCATTTTCTTTCTTTCTTTCTTATTTATTTTCATTATTTCTGCTTTCTTTCTTTCTTTCTCTACTCATTTTCAATTCTTTTTATTAATCTTTTCTTCTTTCTCTTCTACATTTCAAGTGTCTTTTGTCAGTCTATCACTTGTCGTCTTCTTATCTCAACGTTTTCAGCTTCTTGAAACTAAAACCGATTCTTAAAAGACAAACTAGAATACATTTCCAAAAAATATTTCTTAAGCCACTATAGACGTCAATATGTTAAAATATTAATGGAAATAGAAAAAATTCCTTCAATATTGATGTCAATTGTGACCGATTCAGAGATTCCCTTGCATTACTGGTAGAATTGAGATATATTGAAAAGATGGAAACTGCAACTGTATTTTGCCATAAGTTTGGCGCCATTTGTACCAAAGAAGGAGATCTAAGCAAATAAAAACTTACTTCATGAGCCAAAATGAAGCATATCCTTAAAGCAATGAATTCTGGAATGTGTGGCTACCAATTTTTACCAAGTAACTACTCAATGTCTGCATTTGAAAGTTACAACAGAAAAAAAAAGAAAGAAACATAAAATAAACAAAATCAGTAAGACTTTTTTAACCAAAGTGATTAAATATGCACAACATATCTAAAGGTAAGGAATTGACACACGAGAATTTATAAAATGCTGTCAGTATGTGGATGACTATATATATATATATATATGTATAAACAGCCACATGTGTAAATATATGTACATTCTCAATGTATATATACACACATAGCATTATCTCTCTAAATATATATATATATATATATATATATATATATATATATATATATATAAAAATATGAAATTTGCTACTTAAATAAAACAATATATATATATATATATATATATATATATATATATATACATACACATAAACAGAAGTCTACAAATAGTAATGTCACCTCAAGGTTTTTTGCATGAACCCCTTCTAAAATTCGTTGGATTGTCAAAATTTGTGATGTTATGGATCAATTTCTCCGATAGCCATTTTGGTTCTTCCTAAGAATTTTCTCAATTTCAGGTCCAATACAGTTGAGTAGCAGAGTATTGTAAATATTGACCGCTATGGAAGTAAGGGTTATACCTTAGTAATTCTTGGCTATTTTGAGGTCTCCCTCCTTGGTAAAAGGGAGGATGCAGCCCTTTGTCCATCCATCTATTATGTTTGGGTTATATATGGCATTGCAGTATCGGAGCAGTATGTCATCGAATTTCCTTGTTTTCCATACTTCTGGGGGTATTTCATCAAGACCTGCAACTTTCATGTTTTTGATTTTTCTTAGTACTATGGCGAGTTCTTGCGTAAACGGTCCAAGTTTGATGTCTAGTTGATTGCTAATAATTTTTGTGATAGATTCATCCGTAACTTTGGGGGATTTTTCAAGGAGATCCTTGAAATGGTCTTTCCACAAGTGTATACGATCTTCTTGGCTGGCAGCTTTTAGTTTAGCTCTTGCACTGCTCTTCCAACTACTCACTTCATTTACTGTCTGCCATGCTATCCAAGATTGTCTATATTCAACCGAATCTCTAACCTTATTGATCTGGTGTTGGATGTATTTTGTTTGTTCATTTAGATATGCTTCAGCTAATTCACTCTGTGCTGCCTTAAGTTTCTGAGCATTAGCGTTAGTTGGGTTTCTCCTACTGCATAGGGATGGGGGTTGTCTTGATTTTTCATAACTGATAGTGTCTCCCAGGGAACTCAGTGTTTTGCACATAGTTTGGTTGGTATGCATTCTGCTACCATTTCCATCAGAACATAGACAAAGTTCTCATATTCGTCATTCAGAGTAAGTGTTTCTGATATCTACTGAAGTACATCAAATTTATTTTGTAGTGTTATCATGTATTTATCACTAATACCTGTATTGTTAAGCAGGGACCAGTCATAGTGTGCAGTGATTCCATACACATACTTCTGGCTTACGGTCTCCCCAAAAAAACTGTCACAGCCATAATGATGCTCTATAAGAAAAGTTTGTTCACCAGATGGAGACACAGACTATTTTGACATTGTTGCTGGTGTATTGCAAAGAGACACATTAGCTCCCTATCTGTTTATTATCTGCCTAGACTATGTGCTTCAAATGTCGATTAATTTAATGAAAGAAAATGGTTTTACTTTAGCAAAGGCAAGAGGCAGAAGATACCCTGCATGAATGATTATTGACACGGACTAGGCTGTTGATATAGGGCTTCTAGCAAATACACCCGCCCAGGCCAAATCCCTGTGGCATAGTCTGAAATAGTCATCAGGTGACATAGGCCTCTTTGTTAATGCAGACAAAACAGAGTTCATGTGCCTTAATCAAAAAGGCAACATCTCCATAGTGAATAGTAGGTCTGTGAAAATAGTGGACAAAATCACCTGCCTTGGAAGCAACATCTCAACTATGGAAAATGACATCAATATGCAACTAGCAAAGGCATGGACAGCTATAGATAGGCTATTGGTCATATTGAAGGCAGACGTACCTGATAAAATAAAATACAGTTTTTTTGAAGTAGTAGTTGTGTCAATACTAGCAAATGAATGCTGTCTAAGCAGATGGGGAAAAAGGTGGATGGTAATTACACAAGAATGCTGCAAGGTGTATTGAAAATATCCTGGAGGCAACATAATGGCAGCTGTTCGGAAGACTATCACTCAACTCAAAAAACATCCAGGTTATATGAGCAAGACATACAGGATGCTGGTGTAGAAGTAAGGAAGAAATCATAAGCAATGGATTCAAGTGGAACTCTTGACACAGATGAGCAAGATTTCGGCGACCAGCAAGAAAAATGTACAGCAATTCTGTACAGATACAGGATGTAACATGAAAGACTTACAGGGAGCAATTCATCTCAGAGATGGTTAGTGAAAAAGGGTCATGGAAATCCATGCTAGTGGCACGACATGATGATGATGATATAAAGACGCAAAAAGACATATATATATATATATATATATATATATATATATATATATATAAAATATTAAATCAACATTTATAAAAAATATATATTGCAGTAATATGTTTACCAAACTAGAGTCCTCCTGGGGGGAATATATAACAATTAGCCTTAAGACCAAAGTGAAATACCAGTTTGATTCACAGCAAAGACATTAGAAATGGTATTTGATAACAGCCTCCCTTCATACACAACATAATGAAGTATGGATTGTGGGTAAAGTGGAGGAAAGAAAAAGAGTAGCCTCAAACACAAAGACTCAGTGAAGTAGCTATAGAAATAAGAATATTTGGGGCACTCTCAAATATGGGCACCAATTTCATATATAGTATGCATGTATATAAATAAATGTCATTGGAATATATATATATATATATATATATATATATATATATATATATATAATAGTAATTATATGGTATGTGTCTGAATGTAAGATAATATTTTAAGAATTAAACACACACACACATACAAATACCCAAATATACTTATGTATATGTATACATATACTTACGAAAAAGTATATATATATATATATATATATATATATATATATATATATATATATATATATATATATACACACACACACACACACACATACATACATAAATATATATACATACATGCATGGATATCTATATATATATATAGATGGATAGATACATGCATTTTTATCCCAGGACGGGAGTTTATTTTACGCACGTGTGACGTTGGAGCAGTCTGGCACTTGATCCCTCGCAAAATAAGTCCTAGTTAAGATTCCTTTTTCGGGCACATGGGAACTGGCAGATAATGTGAGGGTTAATTTGGGGCTAGACTGACCGCCGCTGGCAAGGGGGGTTCCAAATTTCACGTTACACCCACCCACCAGGCCACTTTTTCTCTTGGGTAACGGAAGACATGGACCTATAGGTTGAGATAAAATATTATTATTTACCGTAGTTGACAATTCCAATTTCCCGTGTAATGTTTTTAAAGGCGAGAATAAATTGAGGCGAAATGAAGCTGAAAAGGATATACATGCAAAAGACAGCAACTCGCTGGGTAAATAACACAACAAATAAATTTTAACGAGGGGACATTTAAAATATAACCAAAATTTTAATAGTCAAGGTTCAAACAAATATTCATAGGGGTCGGCTATGTTTCCCCGACATAAATGTCTCTTTCTTTTTTCTTTTCTTTCTACTTTTCTATCTTTTCTCTTGAACCTTGAAAAGGTGGCTAAGTTCACTCATACGTTTACAGATTGGGAAATGAATCTTCTCGTTCTATTTCTCTTCTTTTCTTAATGCATATAATTGTTTATATGCTTCTTTCTTTAAATTGAGAGAAAGGGCATCTAATTGCAATACTTAGGAAGGGCGGATGGAGAAAACGGTTTTAAGGTTTACTTAGCTTTTTCGACGGGTTTCCTCTGAGATTTCTTTTACGGGCGAGCGGTGTTCTGTAGAATTTGGCGGGAAGGCACCTGTTAACTTCTTTCCGAGAATTCCTTCCACTCTTCCCCGGAGTTTCGGCGACAGTTTCAATAATACATCTTGTCACGCCAACTGCTGTCCGAAAACTCAATTCCTTTCACCGGCGAGATACCCGGGACTTTTTGGCATCAGGTCCGCACGTCCTCTCACGGCGAACTCCGTCCTGAAAACTGAATTCTTTATCCCTATTTCCTCAGACGAAACGGGTACTACTTCCGGCTTTAGGGTTCTAGCCAATCATTTGGCCTCTTTCTTCTTCCTCCACCTCCCTCTGTTATGCTATTCATTTGGGCTACTATACTGACCTCTATATCCCCTTCTCTATCCACCCGGTCACAGTGTAAGTAGCTCCTGGCTTTCATTCTGACCTGAATGCGTTACTTCGTTCAACAGGCAGGCCGAAGAGTTGACCTACATTCCTATTCCTCTTTTAACGATCAATCTTTGGGGCCTGTTAATTCAAACACGGAGGGGTAGGGGAAATTGATCTTACCTCTCTCTCAGTGGCATACCACGTGACAATATGTTTATACATGATATCATTTAAAATGCATGAACGATTTTACATAAAAATTGTATGTACTTTTGTTTGTAAAACCACGGTTGTACACTATCTGTCTTAAATGTAAAGGCAATTTTACCGTAAATCCAACTTGATACCAGAAAAAAAAACCAACACAATTAGAACCCAAAAACCTAAGCAAACGTAAAATAGAATGCCTATAAGGATGCTAAGAAACAGAAAAAAATAAGATAAATGTACGTTAATGAATTAAAAAAAAATAGACGTAGACTTTAACTAAGTGAAAACTTAATAAAAAAAAATCAGACCCCCTCTAAACGTTTCTAAACTGTCCTCTCTCTAGCCCTGCCCCCAACAAATATAACAGAATACATGGAAAGCAGCGTGGTGAACGTAAAGGCAAGCGGATTAACTCTCTGACGGCTCAACGCAATGCTTAACATGACCCTGGGTGTATGAACCCAACGGTTCTTCGGACAGGATCAATTAGTTCGATCGGGGAACTACTGCTGCTCATCTATAAGGGTGGCTTCTATAGATGAGAATGAAAACTGCCACTGAAAGATAACTATGACCCTCACTAAACCACATGTCCAAACCGCATCGCTCTTCACACGGGTAAAAAAAGGGGCACGTCCTGCTAAGGTCTCAGTGTTCGAAAAATCAGCCCCAGAGCTCAAACAACAAAAATTACTAAAATGCAAACACACAGTACAAATAGGAACATTTACCATAAGAACCTTAAATAGAATAGGACAACTACTGGGGCTTCCTGTATCTACCATAGATCATAAAATAGACATAATATGCATTCAAGAACACAGATACACACGTAGCAAGGATATTAAATATCAGGATACCAGCAATGGATGGACACTAGCCACTGCATTAGCATGGAAAAACTGTCAATGCCACAATAGGAGGAGTAGGTATGCTAATAGGACCAGAAGCCCTAAAATCATTAAATAGCATAGAGAAAATACACCCAAGGATGATGGTAGCTACTTTTAATGGCAACGCCAGTGCAACAATCATCTTCTGCTACAGCCCAACCAATGTTAGTGAAGAAACTGAATTCATTGACTTCTACGATGAGCTATCCTCTCTTGTGCGTAGCATCCCCAAACACAACGTTCTCGTCATTGGTGGAGACATGAATGCCAAAATCGGGATAAACGGAAACCACAAATACAGCCTACAACAAAACTCGTCAAACAGTAATGGACAACATCTAACAGATTTCACGATAGAAAATAGTTTAACATGCCTCAATACAAACTTTCAAAAAAGGGAGGGAAAATTATGGACCTACACATACGCAAACAATACTAAAGCACAGATAGACTACGTCTTTATAAATAAGAAATGGAAAAATAGTTCAGTAAATTGCAAGGATTACTCCTCTTTCGTGGGAGTGTGCTCCGATCACCGAATTGTCAACGCAAAAATACGACTGAGCCTACGAAAGAACGCCACCCGAACAACGACCACCGTACCCTATAAATGGGCCCTTCTTAATAACAAGGATATTAGAGATCAATATGTAATAGCATTAAGAAATAAATTCGATGCCCTACAGGAAAAGACAGAAACACGTACTCCGAATGACGAATATGAGAACTTCGTCAACGCCCACCTACACGCAGAAGTGAAATACATACCAACAAAACATAGAACTAAATCTAGCGTCCCATGGGAGACATTAGCAGTCAGAGAAAAACGTGCAGATGTGAAAACTGTCTCCAAATGCAATAGGAAGAGCCCAACTAACGCAAATGCCATGAAACTAAAAAAGGCACAAAATGAATTAGCAAGCATATACCTAAGAACAGACAGAATACATAGAAAATCAAACAGATAAGATTAGAGACTCAGTGAAAAATAG